>CAUYRT010100729.1:0-46987 GCA_963574885.1 Lepilemur ruficaudatus | reverse complement strand
CTAATTTTTTTCTATTTTTGGTAGAGACGGGGTCTCACTCTTACTCAGGCTGGTCTCAATCTCCTGAGCTCAAACGATCCACCCGCCTCGGCTTCCCAGAGTGCTAGGAGTACAGGCGTGAGCCACCACGCCCAGTCCTAGCTCTGTTTTATTTTGGCTTACATGTGGTTGATATATGTGTTTCCATTATTTTGTGTTTAAACATTGTATGTCATTTTATTTGATGACTTGCCTTTTCATTCCTCATCTAGTTTCCCCAGAATTTCTTCTCAATATTGTATATCTTGTAAGCTTAGTTAAGTATCACCACACATCCTGTATTAAATAGTGGGGGAAAGTTGATATTGATAGGTCTGTGTTTTTCTTTAATGTATGTGAGCTATGTTTACACATAAATAGTGACTGATATCCAGGTAGCTTGATAAAAAATATTCAAGTTTATATTATTTTAAGTATTTTCTGATTAATAATTTCTAGGATAATATTGCAAATGGAAGGTGCAAATTTGCTGAACAACCAAATTTATATATAATTGAAAATGTCAGGACAATATAATATTCTGCTACATTTTTCAGAGTATATAAAACGTTATAATTATACTGTGTTTTTGTGATAAATTCTGCAACCAAAAGTTAAAATTATAATCTATTTATAATATCCAGTTATAATTTTGTACTAAAAATAAATATGATTAAATACAGAATTACATGGATAACAATAATGTAATAAAGTGTAGAATGTTTACATGTTGCATTAGCAGTATTGTGAGTTATCTTTTTCTATTTATTTTGAAGGATAATAATTCATACTTACATATTTCCTCTAAGAGCAAAAGTAGGAGGAAAGCCTAAAATTTCAAGATAAACACAAAATGACTGTAATCTTAAGCTTGCCCTGATTTATAAGATGTAAACCATAAGCAATACAGAGTTTAAACCTTGCCATACACTCACAATACACACTCTGAAAGTAAATTATCAACATTATATTTAAAATCATTAGTATTAACATAATTCCAACATTTATTTAAAGAAAAGTTGTACTGTAGCTATAGCTAGAACAAAAATCAATGTTTATTTTTACACTTATACATTTGGTTAAAATCAAATTTGCTAAGCATTTCTTCATACTTTACAATTATTGGAATCTCTTACCTTGTCTTTCAAACTGACCTTGTTTCAAAGTGATCTTTCTGTCGTTATTTTTCTGCAGTTTATAAATAGCACGATATGATGCAATATATTATCCCATAGGAAGATATTTTAATATCACTCAATAAAAGTCTGTTCTGTTGCTTTGGTCTTTTTATTGATTTCAGGATTTAGTTTGTGAAAGTTTTATTTTATTTTTTAAGAATACTATATTATCATTCTTTTCATCAACTCTCATTTTGAATTCTGGTATCAAGGATATTCTTGTTTTATACAAAATATTATAGGAAAAAAAATTTTATTTTTAATTCTCTGGAATAGTTTGGATATGAGGAGAAACATGTCTTCCTTTATGGTTGTAAAACAATTACAGATAAAATCTTGCAGGCCTGCTTGGAGTCCTAGAGTTTTCTTTGTAGATGATATTTTTAACTTACTATTTCATATTGTCAGTGGTTGCAGGAAAAACTTGTTTTTCCATGTGTATTTGAATCAGTTTTTGATAGCTTAGGTTTTTCAGAATTGGTCCTTCTCATCTAAATTTTCAAATTTAGTGGCTTAAAGTTTTTAATAACATCCTCTTTAATTTTTGGTGCCTTGTTTTCTCTAGTGATATCCCATTTTATTGCTGCAATTTTTCATGGATATACCTTCTCTTTCTCTTCTTGTTTTATCAGTTTTAGACTAGTGTTTGTTATGATCTTCCACTGTGTTTGTAGATTTGTTACTTTTTCTGGTAGTCATTTTGAAACCATATTATTCAGTGTTTACTTTTTTTAGAATTGTGGCTTGGTAAAGAATTGAACATTTTATGATTATAAATTATCTTCTTTAATTCTTTGTTCTTTATTATCTCTATATAAAAATTTTATTAGATGTAGATTATATCTAGAAGCTTAGTTCTCACATTTTTGTTTCTATTAATTCTGACTCAAGGTAGATTATTTTCATTGAGAAACTTGTCATTTTAGAGTTTGAATTTATTTTAATATGGAGATAAAAGGTTTCCTTGAGATTTTACAATCTGACCCTCCCCAATAAGTTTGTGTTTCCTTCTTCCTATGACCTTATGGATATGATAGTTTGGGATAATATTTCATGTTAATTCATTATAGTGGGGTATAGATTCAAACCCCAAGCATACCTAGGGAAAATCTATAGTTACAAATTATCAAGGGAGCCATTTTTATTTCTACTCAAAACCAGAACAATATAATCTACTTTGTCCACATTATTTGCCACAGAGAGTTATCTGTTTGTCTTTGCTAGATCCTTTTGAATGGATATACAGCCTTTTTTGGACAATGACTCTATTCAGAAGTCTCATTTTCCATTCTCCAACTAGCTCAAGGCTTCTTTTTTTATTTTTATTATTTATTATTATTATTTTATTTCAGCGTATTATGGGGGTACAAATGTTTAGGTTACGTGTGTTGCCTTACCCCTCCCATTCTCCCAGAGTCAGAGCTTGAAGCGTGTCCATCCCCCATACAGTATGCATCACAATCATTATGTATGTATATACCCATCTCCTTCTTCCACCCCCATCTGCCCGATGCCCGATAAATGTTATTCCTATATGTGCACTTAGGTGCTGATCAGTGAAACCAATCTGATGGTGAGTACATGTGGTGCTTATTTTTCTATTCTTGGGATACTTCACTTAGTAGAATGGGTTCCTGCTCTATCCAGGAAAATACAAAAGGTACTATATCACCATTGTTTCTTATAGCTGAATAGCACTCCATGGTATACATATACCACATTTTATTAATCCACTCATGTATTGATGGGCACTTGAGTTGTTTCCATATTTTTGCAATTGTGAATTGTGCTGCTATAAACATTTGAGTGCAGATGTCTTTTTTATAGAATGTCTTTTGTTCTTTTGGGTAGATGGCCAGTAATGGGATTGCTGGATCAAATGGTAGATCTACTTCTGTCTCTTTAAGCTATTTTCTTATTGCTTTCCACAGAGCATGCTACACATCCAATAAAGGGCTGATAACTAGAATCTATTTAGAACTCAGGAAAATCAGCAAGAAAAAATCAAACAACCCTATCAAAAACTGGGAAAAGGACATGAACAGAAACTTTTCAGAAGGCTTCTTCTCCTATAATTACAAGACCATGGGAAAGAGTTGTCCCTGGGATACTATAATAGGCAACCTCACCTCAAAACTGCCAGGGTTTAACTGTTTTAACTATTCTTGTCACCTCTTTGTTACTAGCTTCTGAGATCTCTCTTGAGAATTCAGCTATGGAATTAAAAGAACCATCAAATTTATCCAGCAATTCTAGACATTTTGCAAAGAAGATTTTTGGATTATTTATTTTGCAAAACTGCCAGTGATAGAATTCTGTAATTTTATAAGCCATTAAACTATAGCAGATGCTTTTTGATTATAATTTTTAAAACTCATTGGGAAATAGGCTAAGAGACGTGAAGTTTCAGGGGTTTTGCAGGGCTTTGCCTTGAAGAAATCTGTGGACGTGTTAGTTCACAGAATAGAAGCTGCTTCCGACAGGGAGGCATTGTCAGAGGACATTTGCAAAGCAACATTTCTTCTTTGCTGCCGTCCATCACCTTGAACTTTTTTGCAAGGCAGAAACTCTGGTTTGGTTCCTTGTCAGAGAAGCTCATTAAAATGCCTGCCCAGCAGATAATGTGCAGCTGGAACTATCCTAGACTTGAAGGCTATTCCTGCTTCACTCCTGACTACATGTACCTGTGTTTAGAAGAAGTAGATTAGAGTAGTACACAGACTCAGTGTTCTCATTTTGTACATTTTAGCTTTAATTTGTATGTTCAGCTAGGTCTGTTTCTAACTTAGGGGCTAACATGCTTATCTTAGAAAAATTTTGGAACCATCTGTTCTAGTAGACAGAATTAGGTAAGGTTCCCCGGGAAACCTCAAAAAATTGGCTTTACACATAATTCTGTAACAAAAGACAACTATTTGATGCAACAATAAATACTCATGCAGGACTTCACTCATGCCCTCATAGCTCATGGGAATGCTAGAGATCCTGCAACTCTCCCATCATTTATAGTGCACTTTGTCTCCATCTCAATCATTTCTCCATCTATATTATTTCTTTATTTCCTATTATTTCCAAATCTCTTGTGAGGATCCTGCCTTGGGGCCTGTTTTGCTGGAAGAGTAGCTAACTCCTGGCAAAAACTATGTAAACTGTTTAGCAAAGTGCCTACTACATTGTAAAGCACTTAATATATACTAGATTCCCTTCATCTAGGGTTGAAAACTGAGACTTATAGACTTGCTGAGTTGTTTAATTTCAGTTAGCAAGTATTTAAAACACATTAAATTATTCATATGGCTTACAAAGATTAAACCACATTTATTGCCATTTAATATAGGCAATGACCTTGAGATTTCTTCATATTTTATGTTATATTTCAATTCACAAATAGAGATAGCTGTCTTAATAAAATTTTAATTCTAATTCCCATTACACTGTGTAGATGGAAAAGAAGTATCTCATCTCAGCCATCACTAGGTTCCGGGCTAACACCCCTAATAACAAAAGACAAATTAATGAGAGAAAAGCATACAGATTTATTTAATGTAAGTTTTATGTGACACAGAAATCTTCATAAGGAAATGAAGACACAAAGGCACAGGTGAACTTGTATATATTTATGCTTAGGTTTGGTGAATAGTAGGCAGTCATGGAGAAATACTATTGGAAGACAAAAGGATATAATCTAATAGTAATAAACTGGGGGAAATTTAGCAAGGCCTGTTTGATCAGATTCTTCTTGACGTCTCACGTGTCTTTGGCTCCTTTCCTACAGGTATACAGAGTATACCTTTTAAATGAGGATCTTATGACTTGCTTCAGGGGAAAAGGGCAGGAGACAGAGAATTAACTTTCTGTTTTTTAACCTATTTCAGGGGACAGAGTGGAAAAATGACAGTGACCTTCTTGTTCCTATTTTCTCAAATACCACCATGCCATGTTTTAGGGTGGCATGCCCTGAGCCCAATTTATTGTATATCACCTCGGTTCTTCGTTCTCACGGTTTAACTCTGCAGCATAACTAGCATGTAATTGAAGTAGAGGTCTTAATAGACATTATTCTCTTTTAGTTGTCTGTGCTTTTTGTAAATTTTAATTTTAGTTTTGTTTTTCCTTTTCTAAAAAGGATTGTATAACTACTAGTAAAAATTTATGAATTTTGTGGAATTTTTAATTAGTGATAGTGGTGAGATAATTGAGTTTGATCTTTTATGATTATCAGATGATATATTGTGCGTTGCATGGCGAATGAATTTAAATGCATTTTTGACAGTAATCCTTAAAAGCTTTCTTGTGCTAATTAAGATTAGTGGAAAAAATGAATAAAGCTTTTCATTGTATAGTTAGCTACATGCTGTTTAAAATTTAATTAATAGTTAATCTAATTCAGATAAATTTAGTCCAAAAGCTGTGAGCAATTGGTAGCAGGTAACTTTTGGAACCCTTCTAATTTAAACATGTATGTATGCTAACTAATTTGGTGATTTTTTTATTTGTTTACAGTTTCAGAAGTGTTATAACTAAGATTTTTCAGATAGGCTGCTGGTTATTTTCAGACTATATGTTGAATATCTGGATCCTAGCCAAAGAGTAGTATTATTTGGATATTCTTAGGGGTTTGAAGCAAGTTGACAATATTCTTTGACAGTGGCATATTGCTTTATGTTGATTTGGAATATTTTCATCAAAGTTCTTCTCCACTTTGCTACTCTAGAATACCTTCAGAAATATGAAACAAGTTAATTCATGTTTTACTAAAATTTTTGTCTTAAGCATCTTCCTTTCACATCCCTAAACCAATGTCAGAAACAATATCTACATGTGGTTAACAAAGGAGAAAAATATGGTCTGGATCACAAAATTTGTGTAAATGTTATAGGCCATGCAAAATATCAATGGTTATCAAAGGGAAAAAATTTAACTTGAATAAAACAAATACACTGATATAATAAATTCAGTTCCAAAGAGATAAGTTGTAGGTTCACAGCATATATTTTCACAAGTGTAGATTGTATCATATAGAGAAAAATATGCCATATGCACTAAACTAATTTACAAGATCAACCCCAGATACAAGCTCTTAAGGATTGAAGAAGTTGTAGATATACGCCTAATATAAAGTCATGTTCATGCACCAGTCATCATATGTAAGAGTACACATTGGGATATTAATAGCAATGGCCAAAATAATGAATAATCCAAATGTTTATCTAATAGTAGAATGAAGAATCTGTTATGGAATATTCAAAAATGAAATTCTAACAACAATGAAAACAATAAACTATGTGGATATATCTCACAAAATGTACAATTTTAAACAAAGAGGCCAGACACAAAATTTAACAAAAACTAATAGAGCATGAGAAAGAAAGAGAGAAAAAAGGGGAAGAAAAACAGCACAGTTGTGGCCAACTGTCAACAATTATTTTAGCTGAAGTATACAGAGATATTCACTACTATTCTTATGACTTCTCTGTATACCTGAAATTTTTAAAACATAGTATTTGAAAAATAAAGTTTATAAACATGAAAATCTAAGCTATTGGTTCAAGACACATTTATGAAAAATGATTATCAGAAAATTCAGGGCAATGGTTCACTTGGGAAGAGAAAGAAAATTGTTATGAAAGAGATGCACAAAGGAAACTTAGGGGTGCTGATGTTATTCAGTTTCTCGACCTAGTATTGATGTTTGTATGAGCTTTCATGTCATTATTCTTCATTAAATTGCTTGTATTTCTGTATGCATATTTTATTTACCAATAAAGGAAGTAAAGAAGAGCAAAAATGTTTACATAGTGATAAGCTATATAAAAATCTTTGGAAACTGAAACTGTTATAAAATCGTTAAACATTATTATAAAAATAGTATAGAATTTTCATAGCATTCTTTTGTTTTATAGTGATTTGCCATAAATAGAGGTGAATTTTTGTAATGTAGATTGTGTAGAGGAAAAATTTTTTTCTGTTTCCTCTTTGCATCTTAAGTTCATTTGCTGGGACTCTGTAAATTAGACTGACAAATGAGAGATTAACAAGAGAAAAAACATGTTTATTAACACCATGCATCACACATACACAAGGAAGCTTTCAGTATTAAGTAACACAAAGGATTGTTTAGGAGTTGAATTTATTTAGCATCTTAACAAAAAGCAAAATATTTGTAGAGAAGTAACAAGGCAAAGGAAACTGACTAGGGGCTGGGAATTTTGGAAAGGTAAAAATATGGGAAACTAATGGTTCATAGTGCTAGTTTTAACATAGTTTGTTGTGTAGATTCCTTTTGCATCATCAGGGGCTGATAAGGATCTAGAGTTGGCTCCAAGTGATTAACTTCCTTCTGGTAGAGAGAAGAGGAAGGACACTTTTAGAAATGTGTGTTCTGCTTTTAAGCAAATACAAAGAGGGCAGAGGGCATTTATTGTATCTGCTTCTTAATTGTCTTCAGCTCAATCAATATACTAAAGTGGCATATTTTGGGGTGGTGTATTCTGCTACCCTTCAGTTAGTTACCTGAAATTGACATATCAAAGAATATTTATTGAGAACCTATTTTTGAAGCCAGCATTTTAAGAGTGAGTTTATTTTTACATAAAACATATATCACATTAGTTTTAAGTCATGATTAATCCTAAAATGACAAATGTTATTTTCTAAGTGATACATAATATATCTTGCAATAGTCTGTTTTAAAAATATTTTACTAAAGGCTATTTAACTGAAGTTGAAGTTTACATATACATAAAATAAAGCATAAACTGAGGAGCTTTTATTATCAAAGTAAGTGTTCCTAACTTCCTATTATGATTTTATTACATATTTTGTAATGCTTTCTCTGTCAAAATTTGGTTAGATTGCAGGCCTCAACCTAATTTTAACATAATTATCTTAATCCGCTTGATTTTTATGTTCTGTAAAATCTAAGTCAATCACCAAATCTAATTAAGAAATTCAAAAACCCCAATATAAGTGTTTAAAAGAACCAATATCAGAAAGTATATTGAAGAAAAATATAATTACAATTTTAAAATACCCAATAGATAATAGATGAGATTGAAAATTTAATAAAGAGTATTTTAAAAGAAGATGTAACAGAAAGAATCAATAGCATAAAATAAAAAGTAAAAAAGGATTGGGAAAAAGGGGGTAAAATGAAAATAGGTAAATAAAATGATTCACATATATAACTAGAATACTAGAAGAAAAGAAAACAAAACAATGAGAACTGATAAACTACGATCCAACGAAATTTTCTCAAACTAAAGAAATGTTTGTAGCAGCATATTGAAAGAGATCATAATGTTTCTGGGGGGAAAAAGTTTTCAGAAGAGTCAACTCTATGACATAAAATAATCAATTATTAGAATTTAAAGAAAAAAAGGAAAATGTAACTGGCCAAAAATGATGAAATTAACCATAGCACTAACAAATGAGTGTGACATCAGTCTTCTCAACAACAACATATGAAGAAATCCATCAGATGAGCAGCATTTTCAGGAGACTTAAGGGAAGTACAATGTCATCCAATTCATCTAAGCTTCCTATCAAGTGTCAAACAAACAGTTTTCCAGTATGCATGAAGTCAGGCAACACTGTGATCATGAGCCCTTCTGAAGGTATCTACTAGAATATAATCTTCCTGTAAACTAAGAGATGAATGAGATGTTGCCAGCAACAAAAACTGATAGGGATCATTTACAAAAATTTTATATATAAATATATATATAATTGTAGATATAATATTAAATAAAAAGGTGGGGGAAGGGTGGCAGAATAATATGTAAATGTTGATGTATTTTAATAAAATACTAATAATTCAACTTTTAAAATCGGGAAAGAAGGCAGAGAATAAGGTAAAAGTAGAATAAGCACGTCAATTGGTGCATAAGTAATAAATAGGAGTAAAAACTGGTTGATTATATGTTAAAGATTATATAAGAAAAATGCTGATCACAGGACTTATAAAAGATGTGATTACAAAGGTTTAAATGCTGAGACAAAATACAAATCTTCATAAGCATGAAAAAAATTGGAGAAAAATATTTTATTAGAAAAAGATATATGTAGATAAAATATGCTCAGTAATGTTAACATAAAGCAATATAGCATATTTGAGACCCAAATATATTATCTATCTAAAAATTGTGAAGCTTAACTTCCATGACAACAAAAACAAAATATTCAAATTGACTCACAAGAACAAGACCTGATATTATGCTGCATAAAAGGTACAATGGACTCACTTAAATCAAAACCAGAGGAAATGAGGATTAAGATATACCAACCCGTGAGAACAATAAGAGAAAAAGATTCAATCCTGAAATTACACAAAATAAAATTCATGTTAAAAAGTATTGAATGTAACAATTAAAATAATTCTCAAAGATGGTATAGAAGTTATGAATTCATATAAACAAAATAACACAAGGATCACATTATAAAGGTGAAATTACAAGAGAGCCAAATTTGTTAAAAACAGCAAAAGGATAAAATTTTTAATAGTAAACTTAAGAAATGTGCAAAACCTGTATGAAGAAAACTTCAAAATAATCCTAACAGATACAAAATTACACTTGAAAAAACAACAATGTAATCCTTATTCTTGACTAGGACCAACATTATAAAAAAGGGAATAAGTTTTTCTAGTTTAATTTGTAAATCTAACATTATCCAAAAAAAAAAAAATCAGCAATATATTTTACCAGAGCCAGATTAGTTGATGCTTAAATTGCTATTTAAAAAAGAAACTTGCAAAAATACTTAGAAAGACTTCAATACAGAGAACTCTAGCAGGACGTTAGTGCTGTTAACGTTAAATCATACAAAAGAGCTACCACAATTAAGACAGTGGTATACTAGTACGTGAATAGATAAAAATATCAATAGAATAGAATTGAAAATCCAGAATTATTTCAAGTCCATAAGAAAGTTTAACATATTATAAATGTGGCATTTCATATCAATAGGCAAAAATTGACTTTTGAAAAAATAGGCTCAGGAAATGGAAAGCTGTATGGGAAAAAATAGGTAAAATTTGATTGTGCAATAGTAAATTTCCACATTGATCAGAAATCTAAATGTTCAAAATAAAATCATTCAGTTGCTTAAGAAACCTAGGGTTAATTACTCTATAAATTGATTGTGGGGGTAGGCTTTCTGCAAGTTATATGTTAATTTATTTGTTATTAACATCCTATAATATAAAACATTATTTGTTATACTTAAATATATGTTATTTATTTGTTAATTGAGGGGAATCTCCTTTCTAAGTATTTACTCCTAAGCTACACTTTCAACTATACAACATATGTAGTCATAAAGTTATCTACTGTGATTGATATTTTTAACGGAAAAATATCGAAAACAACCTAAATGCCCATACATAAGAAATTCTTTGAAAAAATGCTTGGTTTTGTGAGTGATATGCATCTGTAGAAAGAGTGGGAAAAAGGATTTATTGTTACATTTAAACAGTCCAACTGAGCATGGTGTATATATAGTATATTATTTTTTGTTAAGATGCAGAGAAATAAAAAAAAAGAGATAGCATTTACTTACTTTGTAAAAGGCATGAGAAAGGTAAAGGAGAAACTAATAAATTTGGTTATGTACATGCAGTAAGTGAAACCAAAGTATTAAGGATAAGAGAAAGTGACATTATACATAGATTTGATTCTTTTTTCTTTTCTTTTCTTTTTTTTTTTTTTGGTATAGACAGGTCTCACTATGTTGCTTAGGCTGTTCTCAAACCCCTGGGCTCAAGTAATCCTTCTGGGCTCAAGTAATCCTCTTGCCTCAGCTTCCCAAAGTGTTGGGATTTCAGGTGTGAGCCACTGCACCCAGCCTGTTTTGACTTTTGAAAACTTACTGATGTTTCATATACCAAAAAAATAGGATTATATCAACAAGTATGGGGAAAAATACTAAAATTAGAATCAGCAGTACTTCAAATGATTAAGAGAACCACACTAAAGAAAAAAAAATGATCCAAAAAACTCTCTGAAACAGTATTTTCATTATATATTTTGCTTCAAAAGCAAAAATAACTGCAAACTTATCTGAAACTGTAACTAATTTAGGGTGTTTCTCTTTTGAATAGATAATGGCATTGTCATTCTGAAACTATTTTGTCTTGGAGAATTAAGCAAATGAGTAAATTCGAGACTATATTGAGATCAGGGTTCTCACTGTTGAAGAAAGGAGGTACAACATGGAATCTAGAAACACAGAAAAACTTTTGCATTGGATTGGAATGCATATATTGGGCTGAATAAGTTATTTAATGTTTCCAATCTTTGCTCCCTGAAAGGGCTCAGGAACAATGGTGTTTAAGTAGTTATAACCACAGCTAGGACAGAGATATTGGTTTGTAAATATTATTCACCAGTAAAATAAACCTGAGTCTTTTTGGACTGTTAGAGAAATTTGTGATGCCAGGGGTAGGGCAAGAAATATGCAATATGAACCTCAAAATTCTTGAATCAGAAAGTAAGGAAATGCTAAAAAAAAAATAGGTTGGGATCATGTAAAAGGAATATGATAGTAAGGTAGAGGGGATTGATACTGTCCAATCAGGCATGACTTGACCATCAAAATGCATAATGATAGTATTAAATTATAACCCATTGAATAGATTACTAATCTAACAATCCATACTTATAAAAATAGCTATATGGTGATAGATTATAGATAATGGCAGAGATAGATAGATAGATAGATAGATAGATAGATAGATAGATAAAGAGAGAGACAGTAATTTTTTTTAAACAATAGAATGCAAAATTATAAATGTAGAAGAAATAATAGATGTAGAAAATCACCATTTTCAAACATCATAGTAATAATTGATTTAGGTAAAATTAATCAATGGAAACAAAGATTACTGGGTAAATGAATAATAGAATTTTAATAAGTATCAAAAAGTTTCCCCACATATTACTTAAGGAAAAAATGCTTTTACCAAGGAAAAATCTGGTGGATACCAACATAACCATATGATTAAACTTTACCCACCATAGTGAACTAATAATACTAATTATCTTAATAATATTAATTATCCTACTAAAAATACATATTGCAGGAAGCAGCAGGCCTGTGGTGAGATCAGCTGCTTCTCCCCACGGAGCCAAGTCCTTTAGATGGGGGTCGCCACAGAGGATAAGAAAATTGATAGGAAATAAAGAGAATAAAAGCATACACAGAGACTAAAGTATAGTTTATAGTTTCATATAAAGAGATTAGAATAATCACAGTGGGGTATTCAGGGAACTAGACATATCCCCGTGAATGTCTAGCAATATGATTAGATTCACATAGGTTTTTATAATCACAGATATCAATTACCAGTTGTCAGGGTAACATATTTGTGTATCAGGGAATGCAGTTGTTAGGGGAGACAGGTAGTGGGTTGGGGTCAAAAGTCCTCTCAAAGGGCTTCTAACAAGGTTTAATCTTTCTAAGTGAACAAACAGGTACAAAGTCTTTTAAGGGCTGACTTCTAAGCTCTAAGAAGTAGTCATCAATTAACAGAGGTATAACAAAAAAGGTATAGTGACTCTCTATTTCTTTGATTTAGTTATTGTGGACTTAAAAGCCAACAGACAGGAAAGAGCAGAAAACTCATCTCTATAAAACATATTGTTTATAACTCACGGGCATATCTCTGGGCAAAGGGCACTCATTGTCTCCGGCTCCCATCCTGTGGGCCAGATATTTACCTTTGTCTTGTCAAAGGTAAGCCCCACAGAGAGATAACTGGAAAGCCTTCCTGGAAAACATCCCTACCGGAGATTTGAGAGCTCTCCCAAGGCAGCCTCTGATAAAAGAACTAATGAGTTCACATATTTCTTCACGGAAGGAGCCTGAAAACTCCTGTTTCTGTCTTTAATGTAGCATCGTAGGTCAATATAATAAAATAATGATCTTATGAATTGCATCTTATTAATTCCTCAATCATATTTCCCCAACAACATATTCTGAATATAATTATGAGAAAATATTAGGCTACCCACATTGAGGTTCATTTTACCAACATCTGATCTGTGCTCTTTAAAATATATCAGTATCACAAAAGGAAAAGAGAGGCTGAAGAATTGTTTCAAGTTAAAGGAAACTGAAGAGACAAAGCAACAGAATGAAGTTTGTGACGGTAGATTGGATCAGGGATGCTGATGGATATCTAACAGGGCCATCTGTTCTCGAGACAATTAACAAAATTTTAATATGGACTTAGTATTAAATATTGTGTTATTTTTAAATGTCCTTAATTTAATCATTTGACTGCTTATGGAAACAAGTGTACTTGGTGTTAGAGTATTTATGCTAAAGCATTTGGGGATATACGAGCAAAATGATAACTTGCGTAAGTCTGAATGTAGAATATATGAGTGATCTCTGCAGTTTATTGCAAGTCTTCTGTTAATTTGAAGTTATTTTAAATAAGAACTGCAAAAGATTTAAGCTAAAATTCAGAAAAGCAGAGTGGGATTTTCTGCTCACTATTGGTGCTGAGGAGACAAATACCCATCACTTCTTTTGGACTAAATACTTTTAATTTCTTGGAGAGAATAGCAAGCACTTTTAAAAAGTAGTTTTTCTTTCAAGCTGTTGCCTAGTATATACCAACAATAATAAGTTAAACTGAAAAACGCATGTTAATCATAAATAAGATTGAATATAAATTGACACATTGAACACTTTGACTAAAATTACAGTTTTATTTAAGACTTATTTGCCTCAAGACTTTGTTTAAATGACACTTTAGTGCTATGTTTTTAGATAAAATACTGTTCAAATTATAACTTCTAAAATCCCAGAGTCAATATTAGTAAGTTTTCTCATATTAGCAGAACACATTTTTTTACATTAAACATGCACAAAATACATTTTGCAACAATTGTGGTCTATATTACTCAACAGAAAACTTAATGAGTTCATAGTGTGGTCACTGGATGATTCTTCTGATCAGTGAATTAAGTAAATGAAGCAGAAATATAGATAATCAAATGAAGATGTAAAGCTCCCTCACCACATATAAATCCCATATTTAATGTATATTGAATAAATTCTGATGGTTACTGCATAAAAAGTATTTCTTTCTCTTGAAAGCAGAATTCCACTGCATAAAATAAAAGTATGTTATGTAAGGAGCAAGAAGCTTGTAACATAATTAAATTCTATGCTGCCATTTCAAACAGGATTATAGTTAAAAACACAATCAGGATGGTACTATAGATATGAAGGGCTATTAGATAATATTAATAAGCAGGAAAGCTAACACCTTCTGCTTCCAGTACACTTGAACCTTCAACTTGATTGTGATGACCGCCATTTTTAATAGAGTGCTGGACAGTTGAGTTATCTTGCTTTTGTGCTTTAGGCAAACTGGATGGCATCGCTATTCTCTAGGCTGCCGAGATATTAGCACTACATGTATGCACAGATGAGATAGGCTGGAGACCAATGGGAAGATTGCTGCAATTACTGGCAAGAGATGGATGAACATACATGCTGGCTGTTCTGGGGTTCCAGCAATAGGAAAGATTTCTTAACCAGGGTTGCACGTTAGTATCAGAGCCACTGGAACTCAAGAAAACATATGGGCTTAAGCATTAGATGTCTGTCACACAGAAGTTAATATAGACTGATAACCAAGGCCTCCTCAATAATTTTGATTTAAAATATTTTATTCTTAGGATCTGTACAAATGATTCTCCAGTAGAAGATTACTAGAATCAGATCTGCCAATTTACTTATTCAAATTCAGTTTCCTGATTCCCTTCCTCAACTATGGAATTAAAATATTCATGATGGATTTCTAAAATCTGCAGTTTTCCAAAACATCCCAGGTGACACCTGTATACTAAAATTTGGAAACCAAGGTACTATGCTATACTGCATTAAGGGAGATTCTTTCCTTGAGAGATCATTTATAAGTAATTCCTAGGAGAAATTAAATCCTGTTTCAAAAACCATATATATACCTACCTCTTAACAAACAAATTGCCACCTTCATTCTGTGTGAAAAGGGAAAAAAAACACAAAATAGTAAATAAAGAGTATAAGTTTAAAGAATAGGAGATTGAAAGCAAATTAGACAATAGCAATGAGAAAAGGAAAAGCAAGAACATGTGTGTTTACTAGAGTACTTCATTACACTGAAGTTTCTAACTGGGGAAATGGAAATGAAAGTGTAATTCTGTAACTAATTGTATATGCTTATAGTAGCTTCAGAAAAATATATTATTTCATTAAATTGCTTACCCTCAGGTTGCCTTTTCCAACTCCTTTGATTGGCTCTTACAGTATGCTAAGCTAATTGTGAGGCACAATTAAAGACTCCAGATGTGACTGTGATTTAGCTTGTTCAAAGAAATTGTGAGACATTGATGATCAATGCTAATTTCTTACATTCTGCTCAAATCTTGGCAGTAACATGAGTAAATCCCACACAATGTTGTTGCACCACATTCATTATCTTTTCTTTCTTTACTTAAATATGTGACACATTTGAAATTAATAGATTTCTCCAGATAACAACAAATAGAGGAATCTGCCGAATATGTATATGTATATGATTTTTCTGAGCCAGAGACATATACCTAGAACAAATTGTTAATGGCAACTGATTTATCTTTTTATAACCTGGTAACAGTGTACATGAATATGTTCTTTCTTTCCTTTTTGTGTCCACTTTGTTATTATTTTAAAGTCACCTAACTTAAACGTGGGAATTTCCACAAATGAATGTTTTCAATATTAGTAAATATTCTTAATCCATGAAGTCAATGATAACTATCTCAAATAACATTTTATATTATAAGTTCTTAATCTGCTTTTTCTGTTATTAGAACTTTGTGCACCAAATATATAGCACCATAAATCCACTGAGGGAGGAGGCATATGACATAGAATATATTGGCTTAGCCAGATTTGAGTTAAATTTGGCTTTGCCACTTACTAGCTCTGAGATCATCGGTAACAGATATCTCCAAGATTTCATATTTTTATCTACCAATAAGAACATTACTGCCTATTCTACAGGATGTTTACATTGATTAAAATAGACAATGTACATGAATTGTTGGTTTCAGTTTTCTATGTTCAATAAACAACCAATTCTTATGATGATGATGAAGGTAATTAATAGTAAAATAGAAGTATATTGAATTTCAATTAATTTATAGAAAAATCAGATACCCAAAAAGGGAAAAAAAAAAACATTCAGAATGACCTATCCATGGTAAAGCTTGATAAAAGCTGAAAGAGAAGTCAACAAATCAGAGGAAGTACAAATCCAGGTGAGAAAAACTCACTAAGGATCTTTCTTAATATTTTAAGATTATAAGATGTCTATTTTCATTTGTTTTTACCATAATGTCTATAAGGCACTCAAAAATTCTTGCTAAAATAAAGAGTTCCTCTTTAATTGAATGGTAATGAAGCCTGTAGACATCTTAGTCATTAATGAGGATATAGTCAGATTCAAAAATTCTGGTGATTCTGATAACACATTAGCAAGAAAAATTTTCATATTGAAAACAATTCAATAATGTCCTATGCATGCCTCCATTGCAATGCAGAATGAGAGTTACAAAGAGTATTTAATACAGGTTTTGAAGAATTTTAAATAAGGTATTTAAAACAGAGGGAATGGTATCCTGACTTCAGTGAAAGATTGAGGCTATTTAAAAATGTGATTCTTCATTTTTTAGAATCCTTTAGAATCAGAAAAATGTGATATTTATTTCTTTTTTTTTTTTTTTTGGCTGTAACACAAAAACTTCCTAATCTCCATTCTTTAGCATGTAGGATTTTATTTCTTGGTCTGTTAAAGTCCAGTCTGCTGTGTTGAGGGATGGATTTCACATAGTCATTTACAAATACAGGCTAACGATGGCTCTGCCATCTTCAACAGGTGACTTCCAAGGTTTCTCTGTCAGCAGATGTTGACATTACCCTGTCCACAACCTCATGGAATTTACCAATATAGTACATTTCAGCCTGGCTTCTGCCACCAGCAGCTACGTCACTTGCTGAGAGCTTTCTTTAACAAGATAAACTTACTCTGCCTGCTAACAGCAGGCTAGAAGTGCTGCCCAGTAATGCGTGTCTTTAGTAACAGCACTCAACTAATGAGACCAGGTGGATAAGTACCCTGTTTCTCTGGTCTCTTTGGTGGGATAATTGGAGGTGCATGTTCTACACTGACCCTTCAATTCCACAGCGTGTTAAACCAGTTACTTGCAATGTTAATTAACTTGATAACATGTCCTTTATTATCTGTGTTCCTTTCCTGATTCTATGAGCATGGATGAAAGACTAAGAAAGGCTATATAATCGATTGTTAATATAGATCACTAGATGGAAAAGGAGGCTTATGTGGAGTTAGGGGATCTTATGGGAAATAGCTTCTAGGTAAAATAACTGGGAAAAGTACCAAAAGCAAGCACGTACATGATCACAAACAAATCTATATGAAGAAACTAAGTAAACTATCATTTAAAATAACTGAGATAAATTTAATATACGATAAAGTAAAATCATTACATTAAGCATATTTTATCTGGTTGTGTAGAAGTTAATCATGTTGCAATCATTTGTTTGTAAGAATATACATATACATACACAAAAGCAAGTCTTATTACAACATATAAAACTAGAGGGAACACATGGTGTTAACTCTCTAATATCAGCATTTAATATTCTTAAAATATGTCTGGTTTTTCTTGCAGGAAATATTTTTATAGTCAATCTAGAAGGATTCAAACCAAATTAACTCTTTTTCAGACAGCCCAAAATGAGATCTGTATGGGCATGCCTAGACCAAGAAGCCATATCATTTTTAAGTAAAAAGTAAAATCAGGAGTGGAGATTTCAAACTGTATGTAATAAAGCAAATAAAAAATATAGTTTTAAATATACCTCCTAAGAATAATTATCTATCCAAGGAATGAGTTTTTGAAACCAGAAGTTTTTGAAATTTGCTTCCTGTTATATTATCATGAAATAAGAGTAAATCATCATCTTATTTTTTGAATTAGTGTGAAAATTATTTGGTGAACAAAATGTGTACATTAGAGTCACCAAAAATTTATTATTATTTTACTAACAGAAAGTAAGAAAGTATATATACATGACTTACTCTATTAATATTTACACATTTCACAAAACAAGATGAAAATTAATCTAATTGATTTCTCCATTATATGTGTTTATGTGAGTGTATTATATAAAAATAAATCATTCTTCCCTATGCATTTATCTTCCATTTTCAAAGAAATATATCCTCAAAGGAACAATTATAATTTTAAGATTAAAAAATTATTCATGTATAATGTCTTTTCCATTTTTCATATTTTGAACACTATACACCTTTTTTCTCTCTTAAAATACTTTCAAAGTATGTTTTTCATTATACTTTCCCTTCTGTACTTTCCTTATCATTTTATATATCTATATTTCTTACTAAATTCTGAACTTCCTGAGGATACTGGCTATATCTTATTCTAAATAGAGTAGAATTAAATATGTCTGCTTGATTTGGAAAATTGGAAGTGCCATTGAGAGAAGCTTGCACTACATAATACTTCATTCATCATTCATTCATACATTTATAAAAATGTATTATGCACTTACTACATACTCTCTCCAGTGCTAAGAGCTCAAAATGTAAAATATTACATGATATGGAACATAAACTTTATTCTAAAATCTGGTGATGTCATTAAATGGTATTCAGCAGTTGAAAGGTATGTATGAATTGTGTTTAGACAGAACATTGTAAGGGCAGTATGTAATATAGATCTGAGAGTAGAAAATTAAAGAAAAATGGATAAGTAGAACATATTATAATGCTCAAGATAAAGGAATTTGAGGTACTAATACTGAGTATATTTGATGCAAACGTTACGACACAGTGCTATTATGGCTGGTCCACAGACATGGCCCCTAAAGAATGAGATCTTTTAGTATTCATGCTTATTGTGGTCTCCGCCTACATTAAATCTGGGTTTGCTCAGTTGTTCTCTTTGATCAATAAAGTGCAGCTGAAGAGACTCTTGAACTTCCAAAAATAGTCCTTAGAAGAGCTGAAGTGTCCACCTTCCTCTAATAAAGTACTCCCTCCTAAAATCCAGTAACCACGCTGTTAGAAGTCCAAGCCACATGGAAAGGCCACTTAAAAAAAAAACAAAACAAAACATGGTGTTATCAACATTCATGGAGCAACTCCCAGCCAGAAGCTAGCATTAATTAGAACCACATAGGTGAAATTTGTTAAACATTGCATTCCAGTGTAGACTCCAGATGTCTGTGGCACCAGATGACAATGAAATAGAGCCAAAGAACCATCCAGCTGAGCCCCAACAGAAAATAGAATCATGAAAGATAATAAAATCATTGTTATTTAATCCAGAAAATTTTAGAATGGATTTATCATGCAGCATAGATAACTTAAACAAATATTGGTACCAGAAGTAGGTTGGTACCAGAAGTAGTTTGCTGCTGTAACAACAGACTAAAACATGTGGCATTAGCTTTGGGATCAGTTGTCAGGTGCAAGCTGAAGGGCTTTGAGGAGAATATTAGTGAAGGCTGAATGAGAAATGAGGGTATTGTTATTAGAGGCTAGAGAAAAAGTGTCCTGTGTTATATATTTGACAGCACTATTCCCTGAAAAAAATATGGAAAATAAAAAAAGTATCCATCGAACTTGTAGATCAAATTAATGACATTTCTTAGCACTAAAAGAGAAATAGTGTCTAGAGGCACTCTTTGAAATTTTGAAATAATATATACAGTTGACCCTAGAACAACCCAGATTTACACTGCACAAGTGCACTTTTATAAAGCTTTTCTTATGGCTCTGTGACCCCTGAGACATCAAGACCAACCTCTCCTTTTCGTCCTCCTCTTCAGCCTATTCAACATAAAGATGATGAGGATAAAGACCTTTATCTCCACTTAATAATAAATATATTTTCTTTTCCATATGATTTTTTTAACAACATTTTCTTATCTGTAGCTTACTTTATTGCGTATGCGTGTGTGTGTGTGTGTGTGTGTGTGTGTGTGTGTGTGTGTGTGTATGCTAAAAAAGTTGAGCTGATGAAGGTAGAAAGCAGAATGATAGTTACCAGAGGCTGGGAAGGGTGAGGGGGATGAAGAGAGGTTGGTTAATGGGTGCAAAACTACACATAGAGAGAAGGAATAAATTCTAGTGTTTGTTAGCATAGTAGAGTGACTATATTTAACACCAATGTATTGTATATTTCAAAGTAGCTAGAAGAAAAGATACGAAATGCTCCCAACACAAAGAAATGATAAATGTTTGAGGCGATGGATATCCTAAATACACTGATCTGATCATTATACAGTGTATACATGTATCAAAATATCACGTGTAAACCATATATATTTGTAATTATGTATCAATAAAAATACATAAATTGAAAATTTTAAACATTTAAAAAAGAATATAGTAAATACAATGTATAATACACATAACACAAAAAATATGTGTTCATTGACTGTTTATGTTATCTGTAAGACTTTCAGTCAACAATAGGCTATTAGTAGTTAAGTTTTTGTTGAATCAAAGATACATGAATTTTATACTGCGTGAGTGTCAGCACCCCTCACCTTTGCATTGTTCATAGGTTAACTGTACTTCATTTGGGCATGTCATTCCAACATTAGCTTTTAGTGGGATGCAGAGAACAGCTTTTCTACGAAATCCAAGCTGCTATGTAGGCTGCAGTGCCAGTTTACCATGTGATCCAGGAGATTTAATGGTACTGAAATTAAGGAGGAAGTATAGAATGTTTGGCAGGCCTCTAGGGGAGAATCACAATATAGACCTTTATAGTTTTGGAGCAAAGCTATGCCATACCCTGCAGATAATTATTTTCACATTGAAAAACAGCTTTGTGCTTCCCTTTGGATCCTGTAAGAAGCTCAACACTTGATCTTTGGCCATTAATTTATCATGAAATTCGAGATGTTGTTCATGAACTTAGTGTTGTCTGACACATCAAGTAATTACTGAAAGAACAAATAAGTTGCATGACAAAGTGCTCATTTCTCTATGACTTCTATTGCCTGTATATTGCCACCTCTTTCTCAACTGGCACTTATGGTCTGTAGAGAGTTTCTTATGGCCACTTTCTAGAGGACAAAAATTTAGTCTGTCTTACAAATAATTCTACATGATATTCTGGTGTCACCCAATAATGGGTATCTGCAATACTAGCGCCCCACCCAGGGGCAGCTCTGAAGCAAAATTTTTAGAAAAAATCCTTGTATCAAACAATCAACTTTGTTAATTTGATCTGGAAATAGAAATGACCAGAATTTCAGGTCTACATTGACCCACAAGCAGTGGCTAACAGACTAGACCGAGAAACAGGAGCTTTGAAGAAACATGATTGGAAAATTGTTGACAAAGAGGATAAGAAAGAGGTATATAGACAGACATTTCTAAAAAAAGGTATCTGTGTCACCTGCCAGTGCTTCAAAAAGAACAACAAAAGCAGAAGAGAATCTTAATAATCGGGTAGGAAAGATGAATGGCTTCATGAATGCCAGTCAGCCTCTCTCCAAGCCATCCTTCTTCTGACCCAATGGGCTTATGAATAACATGGTCCTACAGGCAGGAACAGAGGTTATGTATGGGCTCAGCAACACCAACTTCCACTCACCAAAAATTACCTGGTTACTGCCACTACAGACTGTCAAGCCTGCCCACAGCAGAGAACTAAAACTGATGCCACAATGTGCCACTATTTTCTGAGAGGAAAATGTTACAGTATTGTAATTTATGTTGGTTATGTTTCTTTTTCTCCTCAAGAAAAGGACCTTCTGGATGAGGTCAAAGTGTCTCAATATGGCTACTCTAATTAATGAATGACAACAGAAAACATTACCTGGATGTCTGACCTAATCTGACAATCATTTTTCCATAAGACATGTACAAACAACTCTTTTAAAAGGTGCTAGGACAGCTATGCAAGTTCTCAACTTGTTGCCTAATATGCATTATAATTTTGCTTTAGCTTATTATTTGTAATACCATGGAGTACTACAGTTTATGACACCACCCATAACAGCCCAACAATGCTTTCTTTGCTTCTTTATATTTGATTATCAAGAAGCAAAACAAACACAACTAATTAAATAACTAATTAAAAATCTAATTTGATCCCATTTAAAGAAATACCAACAGCATTAAATCATTCTACAGCTTAACTTCAGAAAATAAATGTCTGCTAAATATGAGTTTACTTTGATGGTAATTTTATGATAATAACAAATCCAATGAAATTTTTGTAAAAAGGATAAAACATAGTAACATGGGACAGTGTAGTCTTTGAAATCTTTAAGCCAATTGTTTCTTTTTATCCTGTGACCTTATGTAAACTGATGTGCATTATTTACATTTTAAACGATTATTGACTCAACTTTAAATGGGAATAATAAATTTTGGCACATAAGTATGATAATTAATGTACAGAATTACCTAGACCAGCAGTCCCCACCCTTTTTGGCACCAGGGACCAGTTTCATGGAAGACAATTTTTCCATGGACTGCAGGGAGGGAATGGTTTCAGGAGTATTCAAGCACATTACATTTATTATACACTTTATCTCTATTATTATTGTCACTTGCCACTCACTGATAGGGTTTTGATATGAGTCTGCAAACGATTTATTATGGTCTCTGTGCAGTCAATCTTCTCCGCTAATGATAATCTGTATATGGAGCCACTCTCCAAGTGCTAGCATCACTGCCTCAGCCCTCCCTCAGATAATCAGGCATTAGATTCTCATAAGGAGCACACAACCTAGATCCCTCTCATGGGCAGTTAAGAGCAAGGTTCCTGCTCCTATGAGAATATAATGCTGTTAAATGCTTGAGGTGATAGATATCCCAGTTATTCTGATTAGGTCATTACATATCATATTCTTTTATCAAAATATCACATGTACCCCTTGACTATGTACAACTATTATGTATATCCATAAAAAATTTAAAAGAGAATAAGAAAACAAACCTACATTCATTTTCAAATGTGGTAGTAATGAATTCTTAAGGTTTTCTTTAGATTTTAATATTAAAATCAAAATCCTACAGGTACTCTCAATTTCATAAACTATGCATGTGATAGAATGAATTATCAAGTTAGAATTCAGTCAAATATTAGTTCTAAGGTGAACTTGATGATTACTAAAATAAAGGCTATAGAACTCTTGTTCTGTTATTTATGATTGACAACAATGTTTAAGATTTAAGTTTTTTTAGTGTTTCACTTAATATAACAAGAGGAAAATCACATACAATTTTGGCAATAAAAAACTGTTTGATGGGAATCCAGAAGAAATGACTCCTTTTACTTGTTTTGTGTTCTTAGGAAAATAATGAAAAATTTTGAATGCTTAGTTTGTCCTCTGTAGAAGGATCTCAACAGGTTATTTTGATGAATAATAAGGATGGTATATGAATTTTTAATTGTAAAGTTATATAAAAGCAAATTATATTTTATTAGTCATATATGCTATTATATTGATATATGATAATTTATGCAAATCTTTTTGGATATTTATTGAATTTTCTACTTTAATATTCAAACATGCCTCACCAGGACTATGAGGAAAAGAAGTAATGACATTTTTTTAAGGTAAAAAGGACAGAACACTGGGTTGGAATATACTCACCTTGAAATGATCTTGATATAAAATCATGTACAATAAACATAAAGGGCAATAGACAAAACTGAGTTTGAGTTTCAGCTCTAACACTAAAGGTCTAGGTAATCATGGTTCGGAGTTAACCTCTCAGGTTATGAACTCTAGCCTTTCCAGTTCTACTGTATTATGATGCAGAATAATATCAAAGAATGTAGGGTGATAGCAGAAAAATGGTTTGTGACTGATTGAGCCACATGATACATTTAGTATCTAGCAATATTGGATGAGAATAAAATCTTGCCTTTTATTTTTTCTACCAACTCTATGGTTTACAACTATTTTATTTTCATCAGTAATATGAATTATAACCAGACTGGAGATGAATGACATTGGAAAGAATTGAGAGGAGGAAAAAATCTATAAAAGAGAAAGAAGAGAAAAAATAGATTTAACAAAAATTAAAACATGGAAAATCAAAAAGAGTAGAAGTCTTATGACATTTATTCCTAATAAAACCCATCTGAAAAATAATAGCCCATGCAGAATCTACTGACTTTTAATTTTTCTCCTGCTGAGGTGTATGTTTTTTATAAAAGGATAAGCAACTGGCCATAGTAATTCACTTCTCTTAGTCTGAAGTTCTAGCTATAGCACTTGCTAATAAACTGAAGAAAAGAATCAAGACTAACATAGAAACATTAACTTCAAGCACTTTCAGAATTAAATGGAATGATTATTTTTTTTTTTAAGAGACAAGGTCTCACTCTGTTGCCCAGGCTGGAGTGCAGTGGCATCATCAAAGCTCACTGCAGCCTCCAACACCTGAGCTGAGGCTATCCTTTCGTCTCAGCCTGAGGTAGCTGGGACTACACCCTCACCACCCTCAGCTATGAAGTTTATAATTCTTACTTCTTATTTTACACATCTCATTATCAAAATGTATGTTTAACATAGTCGCTAAAAATCACTTAATGTAGTAAACATGTTTACATGTGTGTGGATGTGTATTAACTTTGTTTAATTGTTCTAACATATATTTGTATTCCAATATTTTAAAAATATCAATGAACATAGTTGTTATTAAAACCTTGAAATGTTTTGATTCGGGATTATGATATCTTCTCAAGAAAAAGGAAATTGCAATTCCCATGCAAAAATTATAATGTGGATATATATAGTGTTTTGTCAAGTCAGAGAAGACTTGAATTATAACAAAAATCAGTTAAGTAAGAGTTGATGATGATGCAGATACTTCCAGAGGCTCAGCCTGTCCCCAGTTGTATATGTTAAAATTCAAGTAAATCCATCTGGACACTTAGAAAATTCTTGAAGTAATTGTCATTGCTATTAAAATCTCCTCTCCCAAGTAACTGAAAAAGTGGAAGCAACATCTAAAAATGTTTTATTGATAACTGGGCACAGAGTATCATCTCATATGACTGAACTGTTATCTTAGGGTCTAGAACATGTTTATTTTAAATCTCGTTGGCTCTTACACAATAAAATGGTATCATAAAGTTATGTTTTTACCTTTCCTGTTTATAAAAATTACTGTTCTTTTATGAATTCCAAGTATAGGCAAGGTCTTTCACCGATAGATAGTGAAGATCTTTCACTGACCATAGCATGTATGACAAATTTATATAGTATATAGATCAAAGAAAATATGAAGATTACTCCATTTTCAGCTATTTTGTTTTGGAAGTTATTCTATACCTTTGTTGCATATAACAAACTGTAGTGTTGTAATGTTGAAACTAGCTGAGAGAAGATAAAATTATTAGAATCTATTAACATTAGTCAATGAATTTGGTTCATTTTTAATAAAAATAATCTGAATAAACAATATAATCTAAAGCTAGTTTCTTGTCACACTACTAAAAAAAATTTTCTCTTGGTTTTTAGTTTTATTAGGTTATATAAAAATAAAGAATATATTACCTGTGCCCTTTTTTCTTGTTTTTTAAAAATTTTGAATAATATGATCAATAACATTTGTGATAAGTATAATTCATTTTATGTTGTGACATATTTACATTACATAAGATTAAATTTATAATAAAAATAAATCCTATTTAATCACTAGCCTTTAATTTTATGTTTTTATGTATGTGTAAAATAGTAAAAATGGACATTTTTCTAATATCAATGCTATCAGATATATCTAAATACACTTTTGGTAAAATATTCAAAACTTTGTAATTTTAAGTTAAGTGCATTTACTTTGCTTTTGCAACTCAGGCTGTTTCCACAGAAACAGCAGCTGGCACTCAGAAGCAGAATGTTTATAACTTTGATATTTCAGCTGTGCTTGTCAGGTAGATGATGGAAATGTCATTTTTCAAAGAAGCACCTGCAGCTTTGGGTTCCAACAGGTTCGTGGAATAACATTTTAGCTTCTGAAAAAGTTTTAGTTCAAAATGTTCCTTTATAAATTGTAACTATGCTTGCTTTTCAAAGAGACTTAATTACTCTAGGTCTATTTTAGAAAATGACTTTTTAAGTGTAATAACTGATTTGGGGTAACTTAGAATTATAATGATCTACAGGATTCTCAGTGTCTAAATGGGGAAAATTATCATGACAATTTGCCTTAGGTCAGACATCTACAGGAGGTAGATTCGGTCCAGAGCCATTTCTGTGGTGATAGAGTATTTCTATTCTAGTAGTTCATTTCTATTTGGCTATAAATTCATGACTCTAGGAAGTTTTATTCCCGGGGTAAATCACATCTGAGTAGTGGGCTGGTCACAACCTCTCCTACTACTAGCCAACAAATACCAAAACTTGCTGACTTTTTGATACCAGTAATCTGTTGTGCTTTACACATTTCTGCCAGAGATAGGCTATAAAGTGCTAATACTCTGCTGGTTCTAAAACTCAGTGATGTACTCAAGATGGTCCTCATAATTTCCTCCCATCGATGCATTTACAGAATTTGGTAGTGGCTAAATTTTGTCAATGACAAAAGAATAAAGTAAAAGAGAGATGACTTGCAGTAAATAAAAAAGTTTCTCGAATCAATATTTCAAGATTGAAATTTCCAGCTAAAGAATACATGGTAGTCTTAAGGAAATAAAATGATATTATATTCTTACATTTGTAAAAAGAACTCAGGCAAGGCAAACTAAAAAGATTTCACGGATCAGGATAGCACTTCAGCATGAAAAAAAGACACTCAGAGCCTATAAATTTATTACCAAGACACATTTTGTTAAAACAGACTAATCAGCTGGCCATAATAAGCTGTAGCTGTTGTTTTTTTTTTTTTTGACAAATTTCTTGAAGTATAATTTACATTGCATGCCTTTACTCCATTTTAAGTGTACAGTTAAATGATTTTTAGTAAATTTACCAAGTTGTACAGCTATTCACATAAATCAGTTTTAGAAGGTTTCCTTCCCCCTATAAAGTCCCCTAATTACCATCCCCAACTACATTTCAAGCATGCCCCTCCCCATCACAATGCTCACCACATCGCTCAACTGTGGGTCTACCTCCCCAACCCCCAAAACCCTGGCGGACACCACCACCATTTGAGCACCGTAGTGTTAATCAGTGTTAATAGTGTTAATTTTCTGTTAAGGTGGTCATGAGGTCTTTGCAAAATGTCACTTAACTAATGTCACCATTCACTGTTTTAGGATAATCTGATAAGACTGTGATGAATTTTGCTTTTGAACTTTATAGCAAATATATGTTATTGAGAAAATAAAAAGAATTATAACACAGCAGGTGACATATTTAAAGAACAGACTATACTTAAGAAACTTACTCTGTTTATTATGGCTTACCTAAGGAATGAATGTTACAGTTGGTGATTATTGATATAATCTCCTCGTTCAGTAGATGTAAAAACTAAAGAGGAGTGAGACTACATGACTTGTTCAAAATCTCAAACAAAAAAAGAGCTTGGTTTTCTTTAAAATAAGTTCAGTAATCAATGAGTTTTTAAAAATTCTATTATTAGCTGGAAATATGTACTTCAAAACACTAACATTTCATTTCTTTAAATGTTTTATTTGAAAGTATTACCATTCTAAATTTATTTTCATATGTTTAGTTTGGACTCCATCTCAAGTAGCCTCGATTGCTGAGGTTGGCTTATACTCATAAATTTTGCTCCAGAGAAAGCTTAACAGTATTGTTTACTGTTTCCTGTAAATTAAAGTCCAGTGAAAGATTGAGAGATATTTTTACATTTGATACATCTGAGTGATGGAGGTTCAACCAGTTACTTAGAGCTAATATTTCAAAATGTAGAATTTTGTACCAACATCAATAGAGATATTTTCCTTGTATTTATCTGAAATTTTTCTTCACTCAATTCAGTCATGCCTGGTTGCACAACACTGTCTTCAATCATTGGGCTATTCTAGAGGCTGAAATGTAGGTGAATAGTGTGATGCCCATTGGTATTATCTATCAAGGTTTATTCCAAAGCTTAAATCCAGTCCAAGGTGGAGGGACTTACGAGCCCTGAAGGGGAAACCTCACATGCCTGATGGGTCAGCCCACGTCACACCAAGTAAATAATCTAAATACCCTGAGGGCAGCACTCATCTCTCCCAGGCAACATCTCCTACAAACTCAAAAACCAAGAGTATTTGTTTACTTTTACGCTGTTATTAAAATACAGATTACTTATTTAGACAAACTTGAATTCTTATCCCTCTGCAATAGTATTCTCAAGCTTTTTGATCTCTGAACCTTTACACTCTTAGAAATTATTGAAGACTCCAAAAAGCTTTTCATCAGATGTGTTATATTTATCAATATTGCCATATTAGAAATTAAAGCTGAGAAATTTAACCCTTTTTAATTTTTAAAAAGCAATAAACTCATTACATATTAAAAATAAATAGTATCCTCAAGAAAAAAAGAACTATGTTTTCCAAAACAAATCAGTGAGAAGATGACATTATTTTATATTTTTGCAAATCTCTTTGCTGCCTGGCCCAGTAGAAAACAGCTGAATTCTCATGTCTGCTTTTGCAATCAATCTGTTATGGTCCATTATTTTGGTTGAAGTACAAGAAGAAAATTAGGCTTCACGGAGATATGTATTTGGAAAAGGCAGGACACACTGGACCTCCTAAAATAACATCAGAGACCTACAGAGGTCCTAGGACCACATTTTGAGAATCACTGCTCCAGAGAGACAAGCCCTTTTGCCGTCCAGTGCTTGGAGAACACGACTGCTGAGGAGCCCCAGTTTTATTATTCAGAAATATTAATAACAATGAAACTAATTTATCCAGAAGAATATAAAATCTATTCATTCAAACACTAGCTTGTCAGAGTAGTTCCTATAAACCAAAAACCTGTGTGCCCCAATAGGGGCATTTTAGCCAAAAATTCTCTCCTATATTCTAATGTACTGCCCTTTAGACATTTTAGACTTATAAAACCCCACATTCTATCTAGATGCCTTGAAACTTGACAGACAACTGCCAATACAAAGCCATATGTGAAGCCTATATTTCTACCAGTTTCTGGCCTAGAAGGTCTGAAAGGCCCCTCTACTCTTGTCCCTGTTCTAAGACACCATAGCACTGTGCAGCCAAACACGTTGCTGTAGTCCTCTTATCCCCGTGCCAGTGAGATCTTGATTTTTTTTTTTTTTTTGGTGGTCCTAAAATTTCTTGGTTGAGTCCTAACTATATATAGATTTTTTGAAGCTCTTTTCTCAGGGATAGAATTTGTAACTCTGGAAAATTTGAAATAATAATCGTAAGCCAAGTTATGTTTTGTAATGAAACTTCTTATCTGCTCCTAAGATATTCTAGTTCAATCCCTTCATTTTTTAAGAAAACAGAAATTAAGAAGGACTAAGTGACTTTCCCAAGAGTACATAGAAAGTAGGGAAGAATTTATGTCTACCTCTTTTTGGATCCTTAACACCAGTGTGGTTAGACTATCTAATGTATTGGAATAAATATGACCCTAGAAAAATATAACAGAGAGCCCTTTCCCACACCAGTGACCTCATCCAGTTGAAACATTCCATGGTTGACACCACTAACCCTAAACTCCAGCATTATAGTAGTGTTGAGAGAGATGGGGACCTTTCTGACAGAACCATGAATTAGTTCAGGACCTCTAAGAAGGAAGAGCAACCCTAAGTCAAACCAACTGATGTCACAGTAGACTTCCTTCTCTATAAAAAAGAAACAATTCAGAACACTACTGTCTGGATATTATGCCATTGCTGACCTATATTTGGAAATATTTAATGGATAAAAATTTCCTCTGGTGTAGGGGGGATCAAATAAATATGCCTTAATAGATCTTGGTCTTTTAAGGCAGAGATATATTGGCTTCTCCATAAAATCAGTTTGGATAATCCTGAGTTACCTCCTTTTCGTGGAGGAAGAAATGGCTTCCTGTGGAGCTATCCATGGTGCTTATTTAAGGAACTCATTTTTCAGCCTGCTTTGCCAGCTTAGTCTACCCTGCTTCCAAGTATTTCCAGAATACCAACTTCTTTGTGAGTCTTGCTATGATTAGTTCCTGTTTTTCATGCCCAGAGACCTTATACTGCAGGTTAACATTGCTAGTTCTACCCTCTACCTACTCATCTCCTTCTTTGTAGTAGCCTCATCTTTGCCAGGAATATGCCCACCTGCCCCTGTTCCTGGCTCAGTCTCCACTAGCCCAGGCACCTTGCCATGCCTGAGACAGAGCATCAGCCAAGACTGACCTGAAGAGTAACCAGTAAGCATGACTTAAAGATGACAGGAAAACGTGCCCTGCCCCAAAGCATCATCCCCTTTTAGACTTGCAATGTGGCAAAGCTTCCCTCTGGGAATGTAGCATCAAAGAACAATAATGCCTGGGTTTACACAAGGCATTCGATTAAATATTTCATATACTTTGTCTAATTATCATCCATATCATCTCCATGAGATACACATCATTGTTCCCAATTTACAGTCAAGGGAACCAAAGTTCAAAAAAGTTGGTACCACGTCCAATTTAATACAACTGGTATGTAGCAGATGCAGTTTCATACTTGTCTACATGGCTTTATACCCAGTGCTTGATGCCTTGCACAACAGAGTCTCAAAGAGCCTCAGGCATCCTTAAATTCATTGCTGTTTACATGTCAGCAACATTTGGCATTTGGCCTTGAAAATCTCTTATTTAGGCACTTTATCATTTTTATGTCATATGTTCATTCACCCTTGACCAAGAGTGGGAAGGTATATACCCTTTAAACCTGGCTGATTGAGTGCAGGTGTAAAGCTATGTCATCAAAAACTTCTAATCCCTTTCTCTGTACCAGGTAACAGGCAATTAAATCAGAGTGATTTGCTCCAGGCCAGAAGCAGCTCATTGACCAGCATAGGCATCTTTTTTTTTTTTTTTTTGTTAGCTTACAGATACCATTAATTTCACAGAGCCCCACAGCCAGAATGAAGGAAAGTTTTGTAAATGATAGATTTAAGGTTTGTCCTTTGGAAGGTAGATGTGATTATCTCCATCAGATTTTGTTCACTTTTAGAGCTTTTTCAAGTTTCATTGAATCTGCAATCCATTCTAATTTCAAAGTTCCAAGGCATCGAGAACTAACTCTGGGTTAGGTACCTACTTGACGAGCCAACTAGTCAGATAACACAGGATAATCACTTTCTCTCAAGGTCCTTAACTTAATCACATAGAGGGTAATGTGCACTGGTCCCCGGGATTAGAAAGAAAATATACCTTGGGGAGGAGCATTTTTTATCCTACCACAACCCATCCTCTGGTCCCCAAAGATTCATGTCTATTCCACATGCAAACACATTCACCCCATTCCAGCATCCCCCAAAATCTCCACCCATTACAGAATCAATTCAAAATTCATCCAAATCTCTTCTAAAATTTTGTCATCATCTGAGAATTCCCAAGTGATTTCAATTTATCATCTAAAACATCTAAATCAGGTATGTTTGAGACTCAATATGTTCCATTGTAGGGAAGAATTCGTCTCCTTGTTGCTTCTTATAACACAGGATCTTTATGGAGATATCTTCCCACTTCAGGATGATAGTAAAACTTTGATGCCAATCAAAGAGCTCCAAAGTCCTCATGGGCACTTTTTATTTGGCTAGATTCAGTTTTGTGTTCTGCTTAATTATATTACAAATGGATGAAAATTAAACAGCTTCTCCTAAAAGTCAGCCAGAAGCTTTCAGTATGTAGGTGCGTGAGTAAGAGTTCTTCACAATGTGTGAATCAGTCATACTTGCTTCTTCCGGTTTGAAAATCCTGTAATCTATTCCTGGAGATTTGGCAATTTCTAGTGCCTTTCCTCACATTCTTTGCCACATAACAGATACAATCTTCTGATACAAATATCTTTCATGTCAACACAGCATCAAAGTATAGTTTAAGACAAATTGACAATTAAAGTGACAATAAAAGTACAAACACAAAAAGTCAAGATATGTGATTCTGCCATTACAATAACTCAACTGAGGTGACACACAGATAAACAGAAACCTTTCTCTTTATATACAGTTACATTTGCTCATGTAGGCAATATCTTATGTCACAACTTATTGATGTGCTTAGTAACTGTTAAATTGTTGGAGGTTGGTTGTGAGACATTTCTCAATTTCAAAAATGTTAAAAAACAAACCATGTGTATTGCACACTTATGATGATGTGGTATTTCCATGTAATTAAATATTCTCACACAGTATCTTCTTAATGGTTGCATGTTATTTACTTGTATACAACCAACATTTTTTTATTAAACTGGGTTGTTTCCAATATTTCTCCAATTCAGATTTGCAATATATACCTTTGTAGTGAAATTGAATTCAGATATTTTAACATTTATTTCAGAAAGTATCTATCTTAATAGGAATTAAGATATTCTGGATTAATATGCAAATAGGCCATTTTTTAAATTTCGGTTTCTGATTTGTTTTCTTCTTAGCCCTTATTTTAACTTGCCATTGTATTCTTTATTTGAATAAATTGACCCGGCAGTCCATGAACTCATTATCAGCCGTTAAGCCCTTTTGTATATACTTGTTTGTTAAATGTGTTCCCATGCATTGGAAAGCCCCGAGGAAGAAGGCTTAGTCCTGCTGAACTGTGCGGGAGCAGGGATACAGGGGAGAGACCTGGACCTTGAGGAGTATCAGGGAAAGGCAGCCCCGCCCAGTCCGAGGGCCACCCAGGAATCATTAGGGACGAGTTTGCCGAATGGGCAGGTGGGGAAGGTGCCAACAAGAATGATGGAGGATGCTAGAAGGCAAACTACCTAATTCTTAATTTACCCTTAGGGATTCACCCGATCGGCATGCATCGTCTAGCATATTCATCACTACCCTTCCTCTACTGCGAAAAGGTGGGTGCAAATAGTGAACACTAGGATGATGTCAGCAAATTAGGGAAGAGCTGTGGGAAAATGGAGGAGCACGTAGGCCCCTGAAGCACCAGCTCAGAGGTTAAGTGTTCATAAAAGGAAGGTGACAGCCAGGAACCTAGAGTGTCACACCTCACTAGGGTTTGCAGTGGGACCTTCTGCTGAGAGTAAAACTTATCAGTTCTGTGTATGTCTTCCTCTTCCTATTATTTAAGACTTTTATAGCATTTAAGCCTTTAATAAGTAAAGTCTGGGTTTACTCTTCAGTGTATTTCCCTGCCAAACTTTCTGATTCATTTCTATCAATCATCATATCCGTTCATCCTTTCTAATGTATTCCTAGTGGTCTCCTCTTTCTCACACCCTTTTTGTACACTTGACTCAAAATAAATTCAAGCAGAACCAAAAGAGTCATGTACAGAAGTGAGGTGGCCAAAATCCCTTTGGTAACAGCGTGAAAAGAGCTGAGGGGCATTCTGCTGACCTGCCAAGCCGCAGGCGGTGGCTGGGCCCTCCCCAGGTCTTCCTCCTCCAATTAGACCCATTTCTCTTTCATAGGCAGAATTCCAGGGGGAATAAGTGTGTGTGTGTAGTGGATGAGGCACCCTGGCCTTACAGCTGACCTGCAGTGCCCAGAAGGGTGCTCAGCAAGCATTGTTCCAGCTCCAAAAGAAAGAAAAGGAGCCCATTGTCTCTTTATAAAAGCCTAAAATAGAACTGCCCTTTTAAATGCCAGGCAACACTGTAAATGCGCCAATCTATTTTCCGACTTACTATAACCACTGGGTCGCACATCCACAATGTTGCTCTCTAGGCTTCTCTGAATCTATTTCATAGTCCCTTCTTCATGTATAGCAAGTTACATTTTTTTTCAAGGTTGAATCGCATTTCATTTTTGAGTTTTTTTTTAAAAACTAAATTTAGTGCAATGCATCTCAATTCTTAATGGTGTCGGCAACAACTCCCAAATTAGAAAGCTCTTCAAACTTCACGAGCAAAGTGTTGTTTTCTTGATTTTTCCAAATCTTCTTGATGTGCTGACATAATAACTAATATTTGTATAGTGTTTTACAGTTTACAAAATACTTTCAAACCCATCATCTCCTGAGAGTCGGTATTATTAGGAGCTCTCTTTGTCAAGGCAGACAGGCTTGAAAATATTAACTGTTTGGTCAAAGGCTACACAGCTCCTAACAGAGTTGAGACTGAAGCCGGTCTTCTGGCGGCAAACCCCATGGACTTGATACCTCCAGGGCTGCCTACCTTCGTGGCTAGTTTGTATCCATGTATTTCTACACAAGAAGTTATAGATAGCAAATATAATAATAATGATTATTATTATTTAATAGGAAAGAGAATAAATCTCAGGATCTATAAAGATGTTTTGACTATAGATTTTGGTCAGAAATATTTTTTCATGTTTCTGTCAACATGAAAACCATACACACAAAATCAGTGGCAGGTACTTTAAAAGATATTAATAGCTAGCACTTATTGAGTACTTTCAATGTGCCAGCTCCATATGACTTCCCAAAACTATTACTACTTCAGTTAATCCAAAGAACAAACCTGTGATGAAAGTACTAGTTTCATCTTCATTTTGTTGTGAGCACCTGCTGTGTGTGCCAGACTCCACATTTCTCTACAGACTTGCTTTGTGAAAGCTCTGTCTCCTTTGCACCCCCAAGATAATCAGTGTCCAAGACTAACCAGGCACATCTTCTTCTGTCCTGTATTTGAACACTTCTCTTGGCATTTGGAGTCAGGATGACTCTCTGTTAGCCTGGTGTTATCTGTAACTGTAGTATCTTTTGTTTTATAACATTACTACCACTCAATCTTTTCCTAATATCTTTTATTCAAAATGACAGAATTCATTTGATTATTTTCCAGGGCTGTTTGAGCATACCCTCTCTGTGCATGAAGGAAACCGGGTTTCACTGCAGACATCTATGATTTACACAACATAATTTAAAACGAAAAGCTTCCATCTCAATACACCCTCTTTTTCCTACTCTACCTTCTGCTCTGCTGATAGACTGGGTCGTGGACTCATGCCTCAGAGTCAGAGTGGTAGCGTTTGCTGGTTCTCTACACTTAAGGGGGTTTTCAGACGTTCCTTTCAGATGTATCTTTCTCCCAGATTTTGTTTTCCCTATTCCTGGGCCCTTAGAACTTACTCTACAAACTTTCACTTTGCTTTTGACCTACGATAATTTTGTGAAACACTTTTGTTAAGCTGGGCTGTGCTTACTTGGAAGGATAATGTTTTATACACGGTTTTGCAACATACATTTCTGTACAAATATGGTCAGGAACAAAAAGTCTTAAGCTCAATGTCAAACCTGATGCCATTGTGATAAAACAAATGCAAAATGCCTTTAATTGGAACAGACGTTTTATGATCTGAATATTTCTGTAAACTCAGTCCACACAGCCAATGTAGCCAACATTAGAATACATTAAGAGGCATAAAATTGTAAATTGGACATGTGGATAAGCATTATTGATATGGTAAAATATTATGGTAAGACTTTCTGTCAAGTCTCCTTATTTGAGGGCACCACATTAAAAAAAAAAAACAGGAAGAATTGTGAGTAGTACGGACATACTTAGAAGTTGAACCTATTTAGATTCACAGTGCTCACTACAGACAATCACATTTTTAAACTTTCAGCAGATGGCCAGAATTAAGTCCTGGTGAGCCTTTTCCATAGCAGTGGAGCTGACATGCAGTAGGATATACTACTGGCAAGGATTTAATTTCACCTGGAAATAAGCTAATGAGATAGAAACTACTGAATCTGATAGTGGCGTAGCTGTAACTTTGGCAGAACAACTGCCTCCATTATAAGTCCCCACTGTCTCTGCGTAGGACTAAAATGATGGCCAATTTTGTGAGAAATCTATAACTGAATAGGGTCAGGGTGAGGGGGCAGAAAAGGGAGGCAAATGAATCTGCTGAGTTGGTTATTTACTTTGTATAAGCAAAACAAAAACTTCTTTAATGGAAAGTGTTTCTCTTATACATGGAGTATTGGTACTTTGTTGACATAACAATACTCTATCATGGCCCTACATTGAAGATAATTAAATTGAAGGAAAAAGAAAGGCAAAAAATATTCTTTTGAAGACTTACGAAGATCATGCTGTTAATAGCCAACACTTTTTGAGTGTTTACTATATATCAGAGATGACACAAACTCTTTAGACATGTTACCTTTTTTGATCCTCACCACATCCTGTGAGATAGATGCTGTTCTTATTCCCATTTTACACCTGAAGAAATACGGCAAAGGATGTCACACAGTTGGCAAGTGGCAGCTGGGCTGGTAAGAGTCTACTGAATCTAGCCATAAGGGGGTTATCTGTGAGCTCTGTGAGGGCATTTTTTAGGAGAGCTGTTGGGTAGGAGTGGGAGGAAACACCAATTTTCTTATTATTATAGCAGGATGTCTAGAGGCGGGGCCATGAGGGGAGCTTATAGACACCTACACATTCCCTGACATGAATAACACCCTAACTGTTTCTCATCCAGGCTGTTTGGTTCCAAGGTGCTCTTAACCATTGTAGTGCCTCCCTCTTGGTGCCTTAGTTGTTTCCCTAGTTCCTAACTTTCTGAAACCAATTCAGTTGAACAGTTTGGTGGCCATAACAATCCTGTAAGACATACTGTCTCCATTTTACAGGCTAGCAGCAGAGGCACAGAGAGATTGCAAAGGACTTGCAAGTCAGTATGAGAACTCAGTAACAGCGTTCTGCTGTTGAACTTAACGTGGACTTTAACATTCTTTCAGAGCCATTAATACTTGGCTCAGGTTTCCACAAGCAAGGCTGATGAGGATGCTTCATCATGTCTCTGACGGTCTTGAGAAGATGTTCTATGGCGATTGACAAGATCCATGACACACTGTCATCCCCCAATATGCTATGCAGTGGCCAATACTGTGGTGATCTTATGACTAAATTCATTTAAAGGTGCTAAGCGTTTTGCCCTGAACTATCTGATATTACCCCGCTTTCAAGGCCAGCAAAGTAAGAAGCAGAAAGTTTAAGTTCAAGGTCACAGAGTAAGTTAGAGAGACGATCCCAAGCTGTTCAATCCCTAAACAACATGTCATTCCCCTTGGAGATAGGCAGGACATTGAACTCTAATGGGTTTATTGACATCTGTGAGTCATATTTAGAGGTCTATAAAAAAATATTGGTTGCTATAAAAATTCAGAAACAGGAGTCCAGGGAGTGTTCTGCAGTAGAAACTCCCTGGTGATATTTTTTAGAGCAAATCAATAAGGAAGTAAATGTACGTTGGCCCCGTCACTATTCACCCACACCGGGATGTAAAAGAAAATAAAAAGTAGGAGTGGTCTTGGATCTCTATTCCCACCAGTGTCTAAGTTTGTTAGCTTGCTACTGTAACATCAAGTTAAGGAATTTCCAAGCCATTTTTGTTCTAAGGCCATAGCAACTTTTCTGTGGCTATGGGGAACATGGCCTGAATAAGTGGAAACATAGAGATTTCCCAGACAGCAAAAGACAAATGATATGAGTGAGAGTCCCATGCACCATGTGAGCCTTTGGCTGTGAAATCAGTACCATGATCCATTTGTTCCTGAGGACATCGTAAGATGTGCAGGCAGTCCCAACAGCCACGACAGCCACTTTTTAAAAGTACTCAAATATGGATCATAGAAGACCGAGAATAAGTTACAAAACGGTCTCTTTTATAATTTCCTTCTCTCTAACAATCCGGTTCCCCAAATAACATTTCCAGGCCCCTTTTCTATTAACTCAAGTGGATAATGTGAAGAGGAGGCAGGGAGACATGCTCAAAGTCAGTTGACTTCTTTTCATCATATTGTCTCTGCGTCTTTTATCCTTCCAATTCTTTTTTCTTACATCTTTCCATACATCTTTCTTTGCTTGATTTCCAAATGCCTCATTAATAATTGCTATTTTCTGCTCCTTGCTCTCATTTTTAATATATTCAGTCTTTTATTTTTCTTCCCTTTCTGCTTATGCTGCCATCATTTTGTCACTCTCTGTTCAAGTAACTGGATTTGCACATGGTTTTATATTTTTAGACAATCACTCCAACAATGTTCCAACTGTCTCTGGGGGAAGGAATACAATTGTAAATATAAATCAGCCTGAGCCAAGTGAAAGCATGCTCAAGCAAAGCATTAAATCCCCCCTTCTGATTTCCACAACCAACTGAGAAATAGCTTAGGTCAGCTAGACAGAATGTGGCAAAGGTGAAAAATGATAGTGTGAAGAGCCCAGGGTTATATCAAATTTTGCTATTTTATTACTTTGGACTTGCCAATAAATTCTAGGAGCCATCCTTCTTTAATATATTTCCTAGGTCTCTGCTAACTCCAGCATTTGGCAGATGAAATTCCACTAGACTGTTTAGAGACCTCCTGCTCCTACAGCAGGTAAACATCTCAATGGGCCAACTGGGGAGGAAGAGCGAGGGGAGCGTGAGAATTCCAATCTATTTCTACCCTTGACTTGCCCGCTTATGTTTCAGGGACTGCTTATGTTTGATAATGTGTAGAATAACATTTGGGAAACATTTGCACTGGCTCAAAGCTAGTTGTCCAAAAATAGGGAAACTAATGCATCTGTCCTACATATATTCCTACAGATACAGATATATATGGATATAGATTTATGTCAGTAAAGAATGGAAAAGGGGCTGAGGACAAGAAGGAAAAAAATGCATGATGATTCATCAAACTTCTACTCTGTCCCAAGTGCCGTAGTTATGTTATCTCATTTAATCTTACAGTTATCCAATGAAGTACCTACAAATATACCTTTTAGGAAGACAGGAAAGTGGAGGTGCAAGGTGACTAAGTAACTTGCCAATGGTCACCTAGTAAGTAGTAGAGTTCTCTATGAATGAATCCATATGATGAACAAGGAGAAGGAAGAGGAAAATGTATTGAGCCAGACCCTGTAGTAAGCATTTCATATACATTATCTCATTTACAGAGACTCTCTGAAGTAAGTAATATTATTACCTCTATTTTATTGATGAGACCATAGGATAACACATGTAAAATAATTTGCCCAAGTCATGGAGCTAGTGGGTAGAAGCTCCAGAATGTGAGCCACAGCCAACTGACTTCAGATTCTATAGTGCTAACCCCAAATACGTATTTTTTTACTATATAATCAGGCCTCTTGAGACATTTAAAATAGAAATTCAATACCAAAACTATATATTGGTGCCACATTTCAGAAAAATGGCATGAGTCCTTTCTGTTTCATTCAAAATATGAATAGCATGCCAATGTAGCCCAAATATTGAAAAAGTTATGTCAGAAAACAATTCAGGCGATGGGTCTATTCACACCAAATTGGTGCATTGCACACCATCTGGGGGATGGGCATGCTTGAAGCTCTGACTCCAGTGGGACAGAGGCAATATATATAACCTAAACATTTGTACCCCTGTAATATGCTGAAATAAAAAAATTAAAAATTGAAAAAAAGACAATTCAGCATGTCCGGAAAGTGTTTATGAATGTCTTGTCTTCACCGCAGTACATGTAGGACTCCTTCTTTAGAATGCATTAGGGTTTCAGGGTAGTGATGGTAGGAAGAGGAGAGAGCAGTCTTAAAATTGCAAGGTCAGCACATCCAGTTAAACTCTATCACTCATGTAAAATAAGATTGCTGTTGAACTGGATTAATAAATTCAAAAGATTACAAGAACTCAGCTAGAATAAATCCCAGATGTTAGGACTCCCAACAGAATTAAACCAGTGAATTCATTCTAATAAATCTCTTTTACAGCATTAAAGCAATTAATGATATCTGTTCTTTCCTTTGTCGAAACTACCCTTCCAAGCATTGCAGATTAAAAACTATATTTTTCTTAATAATTATTTTTCTCTTTAACTCTTTAGATTTTCTTGTCTCTCACAATATTGATTGTGAGGAGGTAGCAAAGATGTATGGACTTATAAGAGCTTATATTCATTGAGTATTTACTGTGTGTGAGACATTGTACTAAGTATTTTACTTGCAGTGCTATTTAAACTCTATTAAACAGATGAGGAAACTGTAGCTTTATAATATTAATTTTCCTGTAATGTATAACTAAAAATAGTTTGGCTTCACACCCAGGTGTTTGTTTCCAACTACAAAGTCTGAGCTCTTGATCAACATTCATTCCCTTCAACCACATATTTTCTACGTATTTAGCATTTTTCTCCCCTCTTTCTGATTCTAGCCTGTTTTATATTCTCCATAGTGCTTTTCTCTACCTAACATACTATATATTTATGTGTTTATTTCTAGCACCCAAGGGCCATATATTGTGTTGAATTAATTAATCTATACCTTTTGAACATAATCATTTGACCAGCTATGAATTCAATGAATATTGAATATTATTTCCAGCATCCAAGGGCCATATATTGTGTTGAATTCTGAATCATGTAGTTTAAAAGTAACACAGGTACTTTCTGTGCTCAGAAAAGACCAACTTCAAGGGTGAAGGGCCCACAACCACTTCAGCTGAAGAGGGATGTTGGGGCCAGGAACATTTAGCCTGGAGAAGAGAAAACTCAGTATAGCCCCATCTTCAGATATTTGAAGAGCTGCCCTATAGGCAGTGAAATGAGCCTGTGAGTGGAGGGCCCTGGAAGAGACCATCTCCAAGGTTCTTTGTCAGTCAGTGATTCTATGATATGTTCTTAATAAATCCAAGGAGTTGAGCTGGTGGAAGTTAGTGTTAGCTGAGCATGAGAAAGAATGTTCTACTAGAGTAAGCTGATGGTGGCAGTTGTGCCTCAGCCTTAATTCACCAGTGGAGTTTCTAGCATAGTTCAGAAAAACACTTGGGAGGAATTTGGGGAAAGAAATTTAAATATAGCCCTGGCCCTGAGAGCCATGAATTGACACATAATACTCCATGATGACAAACCCCCAAGACAATTTGTTAAGATTCCCCAGAGCCTGAGATCCCTGTTTCCTCCGCTCATCTCAAGAAGCCTCTAGTAGAAAAGGAGGACGGGAGAGAAGAATTTATAAGGACAGTAGCATCAGCTCTCAGACCTTACCCTTGAGTTCTAAAATGACCTAGATAGGGTTGTAAGAAAATCCATACAAGAACTCATGAGATGACTCATCAGGAAATGTTTTTCAAAGAACCAAAGTCCATTGATGCTACAGGGGCTATAAATGACAATAAAGAATTAGAGAGTCAAAAGTCCTAACTGATAGGAAATCTCTCTTGGTCAAAGATCATTGTGCAACTATATATGCAATAGGTCAGTGAGTGAAAATTTTAAATTAATTGAAAGATAAAATTCATTTTTAAAATTCAGTAAAATCAGTCTTAAGACTGAACAGAATGAGAATGATAGGACACACTCAGAAAATACCATGAAGGTAGAGTCAATTTCATCTTTAGCTTTTATCAAATGATATTTTCCTAATGACGAACACAAACTGTTGTTAGGAGTCACCACGGTGTAATTTCTTTTACGTGTTTTTTTCAATTTTACATCTCAAATACCACTAATATCTTCTGTGTGAAACACATGCACGTGGATACACAAGCAAACAAAGATAGTACTAGATCCCTCTCAGACAAGCAAGGTTACAATTTGAAACTCTTAAAAAAGAGATTTTAAATAACACCTGAAGATTTCTTAACCTCTCAGAGTAGCTTGAAGTTTCAGAGAAAAGTCAAATTCTCCATTCTGATTGTCTTAGTGTTCGTGTACTTTCTAGTGTGGGACCAACTCTTATCTATATTTGAAAACAAGAAAGAATTGCACATTGAACTCCATACATCCTGGATATCTTCCATTTCCTGACAGACATTATCTTTCCATGTTCCCCTTGATAGTTCTAGGGTTGAAATGTACAACTCTTAAGACAGTATTACACACAACCATTCCTTTGTGGAGAAACCTGAAATGTTCTATGTCCCAAGACTACCCTACAGTTCAGCTTCATGGTCAATTTCAGTCTAGATTCCACTGCGCCTGCCCTTCTCCAGATTGTTGATACCCTTTCATCTGCTTCAGCTATAAGAATTGGGATTGTGTGATGAAGGATAAATTGGCTGTGATTCTAAACCACACCCTATCTAATGGGCAGATTTTTAAGTTAAATTGTTATTTCTAACTTTTTTTCAAGCAGCTATAATTTCTAAATGTATGACTCACATATAGCTCTCCTGGAACTTTCAGAATAGTGTAGGGTAGTGATGGAAAGTTTGATCCCTAAGATGAAAGATCGGAAACCTATCCATAATCTAGTAGCTTCCTTGGTCCAAAGAAGGAAAGCATGGGTGAGCTGGGAATCCAGAAACATTTGTTCATAGTGCCAAGGCCTATGACTCTTCCTGAAGGCAGCTGTCAAAAGGACCACGGTCCAAATGCCCTTATTTCTTATATTTGGAAAGATATGGGAAAATCACTTGTGTTCCCTTCAACCACATATTTTCTACGTATTTAGCATTTTTCTCCCCTCTTTCTGATTCTAGCCTGTTTTATATTCTCCATAGTGCTTTTCTCTACCTAACATACTATATATTTATGTGTTTATTATCAGCCTCAATATCACTAGATTATAAACTGCCCATCATTTCAAAAATTAGCCCCATAGCAGAAGTTTAATAAATATTTGTGAAGTGAAGGAATAAGTGAATAGTGAAACACAGCCTTTTTAAAATTATAATCCACATTGCTTTAAAAGCAATTCTACCGGGGAAACTTATAAAGCAATGTGTTTGGTACTACTCAGATTGGGATAAATGGAATGCATTTAATAACTTCTCTGAGGGGTCCACTTTTTGCAACAGTTAAGGTACCTACAATCTCTCTAATTTCACACCACAAAGTGAGGCGTGTATTTTAACATACTAATACAGAATTTTCAGTTCTTTAGCCTGTTTCTCTCCAGAAATGTTAGTACATGCTGCTCCTGAACACCATTGAAACCACCTTATAATTAGATGTCTTTGACCAAGCTGGCATTCTTGACTTAGTTCCAAAATGATACTGACTTCATTTTAATCAAGTCAAATGTGGCAAGTAGAACAATATTATTACAAAATGATAATGAATAAATTTTTTTAGATATTTAGACAAGTACATTATAGGAATAGCCCCATAACAAATTGGAATGAAAAGGGCACAGAGTAGAAATATCTTTCCTGGCCACCCCTCTGAATTATAGCAAGGAGCAGATGAAATTCATCTTCATGCAAATACTCAGAAAAGTATAATAAAATATTAGCAACATAAATAAATATATATATATATAAAATTGTTCTAGAAATAGTTCATATACATTGGATCATCTTTAGGTTTTGTCCAACATATTTTCAAAAGCTCTATTCTAAGTCAAAAACCTGCCTTCAGACTCTGCTATACAACCAACCACACTTTAGTCCTTTGGCAGACACTGTGGTGGTTTCTCAACTTCCATTCCCACTTCACCTAGGAAACATGCTATTAATAGTTTCCCTTCCATCTCTGTGAGGAGATCCCTCCTTCCCTGGCCCTAGGTGTCATTGACTCAGTGGTAAGCACATGACCCAGGCCAAGACAAGAACAAGATTTGGAAAAGAAGCTTCGTTCCTCTTCTGAGGATGCTCCTGCAATCGCTCTTCTTTATCTCTCTCTGTCGTGGACAGGGACTTCTGGAGCTGTTGGCAGCCAGTTTGTATCAATATAGGTGAGCTGACACCCCAGAAGGCAGAGTGAAGAGGCAAAAAGAAAGTGGGTGTTTGATGACATTGTTGGGTCTTTGAACCAAACCCCTCTCGTGAGTCAGTATATCCACTTTGTTGTAAACGTCAATGTAAATTAGTTGTTTGGTTACTTGCCACTGAGCACATCTTAACAAATGAAATTTCTTTCTTCAACAAACATCTACTCATCTATTAAGTGTTTAATTATCTTTGGGGTTCAAAGATAATTAAGACATCATTCCTGCCTCAAAGAATTTACAGTCTTGTCAGAAAAGCCAAAAAGTAAATACCAAAGTGGGTGGTGATGCAGTGAAAGTGGTCCACCGTAGATGCAGGAGATAAGGGGGTGCATTGTTTGCAGAGTATTTTAAAAATAACAAAAATAACTAAAAGTTAGCCAACTTTTTATTACCACCATGCACTGCCAATTCTAAACAATGTCAGTGATCAAATACTCCTCCGTGCCAATGTGGACCATTCCCACTGCCTTCAGGCCCCTAACCTTTTTACGCCGTTGTTAAGTAACTACTTTTGAACAAAACTAAACATCTTCGTACCTTTAAGTTCACCGTTACAGAAGTAAGCCTTCTAAAGAATGCTGCTTTTTGACCATATTGGGAACCAAAATCTTGATTACAGTGATGGAGTAGAGCTGCCTAGCTAACACAATGTTGGCAACAGGGAGTATTTAATTCAGTATTCTAGCTACGCAATTTAGGGACTTACTGAGACTCTATGAAGGTACATAATAGGATAAGGAAAATTATATGCCACAATATATTTATGCCATAAAGTGGAGAGCTGATATAAACTTCCAATTTGTCATTACTGAGGACCTGATGACATTTCTCAGCCAGGTGTAGCTAAGGAAATAGACTCTAATGACTCCTAATGACTCCAGAAGTTCCTACTAAAGCAGGTTAATCTATTAATGCTCTTCTTTGCATCCTATTTCGACCGCAATCTAGTCCTTACTGAAAGGTCACTTTCCTGTATCAGTGCTTTTTACTTTCACATTTCGATGAAATACTTGCTTTAAGCGTAGTCTTTATCCATTGTAAGACAGCTGCTTGCTATTACTATTTGCATGGCTATTTCTACCTGGTGGATACAGCATGTATTTTGCTTCTCCTTTAATCTGCTTCTTAACTTTCTTCTCAGGGTTATCTACTAGAATGAATTCTGTTTTATTGTTTCTTTGCTATTTATAAACAAAAAAGATACATCACATATGTATCCCTAAATGATATACATATCATTTGATTTTCCTTGTTTTTGCATTTTATAAAAGCCATATCATACTATGTGTAGTCTATATGATTTGCTTTTTCTAAGAATATTTTTAAGACTTATCCATATATAATTGTTACTATAGCTGTAGTTCATTCATTTCATCACTGTCTAATATGACATGACAATATGAATGTACCACATTTATTTATCAATACCTCTGCTAATGGATATTCTACATCTTTTGTTACAACAAGCAATATATCTTGTTGCACATGAACAAGGGTTTCTCAGGTGCATACGTAGGAGAGAAATTGCTGGGAGTTAAGTTTATGAAGGTTCAATTTTATAAAATAGTACCAATTTTTTCCTAAAATAATTAAACCAATTTAAACACCCACCAGCATTGAGCCTCAGCAACAGCAGCATTTAGTATAGTCAAACTTCTTATCTTTTTGCCAAACAGGAAAACAGCAAAATGTTTATCATTGTAGTATTAATTGTACATCCCAAATCACTAATGAAATTTTAAAACATTTATGTTCTATTATTTCTTTTCTTTTAAGATACGTCTGTTTTTATCTTCTGCCCATTTTTTAAGTTGAAATGTTTTTATAGTCGTAGAACTATTTCACTTTTCTATATTTTAAATCAGTTTGGGTAAGAATGTGTTTCCTGTTCATTTTGTCTAAATTTCCAGATTATTGCTGTAATTCCTCTGAATATTTTTTCATTAATTTTTAAATCTCTGATATAGTTATGTTCTCATTTACAGGTCCACATTTTTGTATGTGTGTCTTTTCTCTTTTTCTGTCAATCAATCTGGCACCATTTTGTCTATTTTAATATTTTTTGCAAAGAATCAACTTTGATTTTGTTAACCATCTATTTTAATCTATTAATATTTCTTATTTTGCTTAAATTTTAAACATACCTTTATTATTTCTATTATTCTGTTTTCTTTGGGCTTATTCTGTTTTTTTAACTTCTTAATTTGAGGGATTAGCCACAGATAATAAAGCTGCAAAATTTTGTTGAGTATTATTTCAATATAACATTATTGTTCAGTTTAAATATTTTTAATTTCCATTTGTGGAATTGATTTGTGAGTTATTCAGTACTATATGTGTGTCTAATTTACAAATACATGGGGGGATTTTTAAATTAATCCTTTAGTTATTAACTTCTAATTTATTCAAATTGTGGTCAGAGAAAATGGTCTATGAGTACTGATTTTTTTTATAGTTTATAGTTTTATATAAGGTCAGAATAAACAGAAGGGGTACTCAGGAGTCTGGACATATCTCCATGAATGGTCCAGCATTATGGTTAGACTCACATAGGGTTTTATAATCACATATATCAATTACCAGTAGTCAGGGTAACATATTTGCATATCCGATAGTACAGTTACTATGGTTAAGAGGTAGTGGATTAGGGTCAAAAGTCCTCTCAAAGGGCTTCTAACAAATTCTAATCTATCTAGGTGTACAAACAGGTACAAAGTCTTTCAGGGACTAACTTCTATGTTCTAAGAGGTAGTTATCAATTAACAGAGGTATAATAAAGAGGTATAGTGGCTCTATATTTCTTTTGTCTAGTTATTGTGGACTCAAAGGCAGTCAGGAGAGAGCAGGAAGCCCATCTCTACAAAACAGGTTGTTTATAACCACAGGAGCGTGTCTCTGGGCAAAGGGCACTCATTATCTCTGGCTCCCACCCTGTGAGCCATATGTTTACCTGATTTTGCCTTAAGAGCAGCCCCTTATAAGCAAATTAATAAGT
>CAUYRT010100728.1:0-52342 GCA_963574885.1 Lepilemur ruficaudatus | reverse complement strand
AGTCGAAGGCTGCTCTGGAACTAGCCTACCAAAGCTTAAAAGCAAGGCTTGGAAGGATCAACTGAGCCCAAGTAATTTACCTACGTGCTAGAACAAAGTCCAAACTCTTTAAAGCCCAAGTAACTTACCTACACACTATAATGAAGTAATTTAGCCCAAACTCTCAAAATCTAGCACCCAATGATAAAAAATATTATGAACAATTTTAAAATAATAAATTCAAAAACAGATGAAATGGGAAAATCCTTTTTTTCTTTTTTTTTTTTAGTAGAGATGGGGTCTCATTCTTGCTTAGGCTGTTCTCAAACTCCTGAGTTCAAATGATCCTCCTGCCTCGGCCTCCCAGAGTGCTAGGATTACAGGCGTGAGCCACCACACCCGGCCTGAAATGGGAAAATCTTTTAAAAGACACAAACAACCAAAGCTGATTCGAGAAAAGATAGTTAACCTGAACAACACTATATTTGTTAAATAAATTGAATTTTTAGTTAAAAATCTTCCGACAAAAAACCTCCAGGCTCAGAAGGCTTCACTCAGATGGTAAACCCTATCAAATGTCTAAAGAAAAAATAATAACAACTCTACACAAATTTTCCAGAAAACTAAAGAGAAAGGAATATTTCTTTCTATAAGGCCAGCACTTCCCAGAACTAGATGACGTTAAAAAAAAAAACAAACGAAAAGACCACTCATCAACATAGACATGAAAATTCTTAATAAAATTTGGCACATTGAATTCAGCAGTATGTAAAAGATAACCTACAATGACCAAGTTGAGTTTATCCCAGGAATGCAAGACTTGTTTGATGTTCAAAAATCAATGCTATTCACCATAACAGAAGAAAAACATTATATGACCATTTCAATCGATGCAGAAAACCATTTGATAAAATTCAACATATGTTCATGATAAAGCATACAAACCCTCTCAGCATACTAGCAATAAGACAGGAACTTCCTCAATCTGATAAAGCGTATCTGCAAAAAATTTACAGTAACATTACACTTAATGCTGAAGGATTGAATACTTTTCTCCCCTAAGATAGGGAACAAGGCAAAGATGTCTACTCTCACTACTTCATATTCAACTTGATATTGAGGTCCTATCCAGTGCAATAAGGCAAGAAAAAGCATCTAGACTGTAAAAAAGTAAAACTCTTTATTCACAGACATGATTGTCAATGCAGAAAATCCTAAGACAAGTACAAAAAGACATTATTAAGTTAGTTTATAAAGGTCCAAAATACAAGGTCAATGTAACAAAGTAAGTTTTATTTCTAAACACTACCAAACAATTGGAAATCAAAATTTAAAACGGCATTTATAATAGCACAAAATATGAAATATATAGAGATAAATTTAACAAAATGTATGTAAGACCTATACATTGAAAAAACAAAATACTTTTTAGAGAAAGTAAAGAAAACCTAACTAAATGGGGAGATATAATGTACATGAATAGGAAGACTCAATTCTCAAGACTCAATTGATATTAAGATATATCAATTCTCCCAAAATTGATCTATATATCCAATGCAATCCCAACCAAAATCCCAGAAGTGTTAAAAATGAATACATGTAAAAACTGAAGAAATCCAAATAAGGTTCCCTAGTTAATAGTATTGTACTAATGTCAATTTTCTGATTTTGAAAACAGTTATGATTATCACTGGGGGAAGCTGTTGAAGGGGACACACAACCCTCCGTACTATTTTTGCAACTTCTTGTGAGTCTGAAATTATTTATAAGTAAACTTTTAAAAAATCCTAGGGACCTTTATTTTCCTTCAGTAAAAATCAACAATCTGATTCCAAATTTGCAAAACAATTTTGAAAAAAAAACTAAGTTGGAGGACTTACTACCTCATTTTCAGACTTCCTATAAAGTGTAGTGTGATCAAAGCAGTGTAATATTGGCCTAAAAATAGATGTAAACAGAATAAATAGAGACCAGCAATAGCCAATAAAATAAAGAGTCCAGAAATAAAGTCACATGTAGAAAATCATTTGATTTTCAACAAAGGTGCCAAGATAATTCAATGGGGGAACAAACTTTTAACAAATGGTACTAAAACAATTAGATATTTATATGGAAAAAATTTACCTCAACCCTTATATAAAAATTAACTTTAAATGAATTACAGGTCCAAATTTGAAAGCTAAAACCAAAAACCTTACAGAAGGCTTCTAGAAGATCTTTGTGACCTTGGGTTTCTTAGGGCACAAAAAACATGAACCATAAAAAAAAAATTTAAGTTCTACCCTTTTCAAGTCACTTAAAAAATGACAAGAAAATCCTCAAATTGGGAAAAAATATCTTAAAAACATACATCTGATTAAAGACAGTCCAGAATATATAAATAGCTTTTCCAACTCAAGAAGACGACAACTGTTAAAAATATGGCCAAAAAGTTTAAACGGTCACTTCACCAAAGAAGATGTACAAGTGGCAGATAAGCACTTGAAATGATGCTCAATATTATTAGTGATTAGGAAAATGCAAATAAAAACCACTATACACACATTAGAATGGTTAAAATTTAAAAAGACTGACAATACCAAGTCTTGTTTAGAATTTCGAGTAACTATAATAGAACTCTCAGACACTGCTGGTGGGAATGTTAAATGGTACGGCCACTTTGAAAACAACTTGACAGTTTCTTACAGTGTTAAACGTTCATTTACCATGCAACTAAAATGAAAAGACATGTCTACCAAGACTTATACATGAATGCTCATGGTATAATAACCACATTCATGATATCTCCAAACTGGAAATAACCCCAAATTAACAACAGATAAATGAATAAACAAATTGTGACAACTGAGTACTACCCAACAATAAAAAGAACTACTGATATGTGCAACAAAATCGATGAACACATCATACTAAGTGAAAGAAGCCAGATACAAAAAAAGCTAGGCAAGGCAAGGGCGGGGGTGGGAGGATTTCCTAAAAAGGAGCTGTAGAAAACTTTTTGGCCTGACAAAAATATTCTCTACCTTGATTATAGTGCTGGTTACATGATTATATACATTTGTCAAAACTCATCAAATTATCCACTTAAAATCTGTGAATTTCATTTTGATTGTATATAATTTATCATTTAAAAAATTGATTTAAAGAAATTAATGAATGTATATGCTCATTAAAGTGCCTTAAGTGGTAAGTAATACTACATTGTCTCAGATCCTTTGTTTAACCAGGCAGGGTGTAAATTTAAGTACACTAAGTCCTCACTTAATATCATAGAAAGGTTCCTGGAACCTGCAAGTGAAATAACATACAAAAAAACCAATTTTACCATGGACTAACTGATATAAACAAGAGTTAAGTTCCTATGGCATATTTCTGGTCACATACACATTACCATCTACCAAATTTCTAAATAAAGACCAAAACATGGCCGGGCGCAGTGGCTCATGCCTGTAATCCTAGCACTCTGGGAGGCCGAGGCAGGCGGATCGCTCAAGGTCAGGAGTTCAAAACCAGCCTGAGCAAGAGAGAGACCCCGTCTCTACTAAAAATAGAAAGAAATTGGCCAACTAAAAAAAAATATATATATATATATATATATAAATTATCTGGGCATGCTGGCCCATGCCTGTAGTCCCAGCTACTTGGGAGGCCGAGGCAGAAGGATTGCTTGAGCCCAGGAGTGTGGTGAGGTTGCTGTGAGTTAGGCTGATGCCACGGCACTCTAGCCCGGGCAACACAGTGAGACTCTGTCTCAAAAAAAAAAAAAAAAAAAAGAGACCAAAAACTTCTAATATTAAACACTGAAATAAATGTGAGCTATACATACATTCAAAAATATTAATAAAAACAAGATAATTATTTACTGCTTATTCTAGTTCAGGGTTGGAGGGTGGTAGAGCCCACCCCAGCAGCTCAGGGCGCAAGGCAGGAACCAAGCCCTGGACAGGACACCACTCCACTGAAGGGGCACACCCACACAGACCTGGACACACTCATCAACCTCATATGCACAGATTTGGGATGTCAGAGGAAACCAGAGTACTGGGGAAAAACTTATGCAAATATCAGGAGACAGTGGCCTGACTGGGAATCGATTTATTTATTCTCTTGCCAATGTTGTAACAAAATGATGTTATTTGAGGACTTGCTGTAATACAATACAAAATCAGCTAAACTAGCTAAATCTATTGCTTCAGAAAGTTCAAACTAAATCTTAGAATTGAAATGTGGGAAGTCATACAGATTTAGAAAGTAAGACTCTAATTTTCCAGGATACTAAATAAAAACAAAGGTTGGCCTTTTATGTTTACCAAAGGTATCACCTAAAAAGAATTCTGGAAAGATAAAAGAAAGTTTCTTGTTCAACAAAAACTACAGATCAGAGTTTTAAACAGGCAATAGTTCACTTATCACATTGTATAATTGCTTGTCTGTCTGCTCTCCTCAACCAGGCTCTAGCTTCTAGAATACAGGCCCATGCTTTGTTCACTGTTGAATTTCCAGCAAAATACCTGGCACATTAATGATTTTTGAATTAAAGAATGAATTGCAGATGTTCTCATACTAAATTTGGTTTCATTTGCAAAGTCCACATGTGTAAGAAAACTTCTACAAAAAGGTGTATGGTAGATAGCCTTTCCATAGCACACTAGCATTATTTCATTCAAGTTCATAGCCACCTTCATTTCAATTTAAAGATTATAATGTTCTACATAGTAAATCAAGAAACTGTACTTAATGTCTCACCCTTAAATGTATAATGTGCAATCATTTCAAAACACCTTTACTTTAAATTCCCTTTTCTAAACAGTCCCATAATAATAGAGGATTTTTCAAGTTAACACGCTGCTCTGAACAAAGGATTGATTGTGTGAATTTAGATCCTATATCTATAATGTACTGATTACAAATTTCCTGAAAACTTACTGATCAGGAACATGAGCCTAGTTCAAGAATACATATAAGGCAGTTATTAAAGGAGATTTTGTTTTTAAATCAGCTAACTTCAATCAGCTTTCCCTGCTAGGTTTTACTCTACAGCTGAAATTCATGAAAATTTCTCTTCACATTTCTTTAGGACCTGTAGAAGCAAATTCAGTAAATCATAAATCATCAACTCAATGTCCTTTTTCACAGATTTGAAATAAATGTGGGCTCAGAAGACGAATATTTGAGTTTAAAAGGATTTTCTTTTAAAGACTTAAACAGAATTTATTTTAAATTCTAGACACTTGACATTTCTTAAAAACTGTTGCCTGATTTGATTTCCTTAAATATCCTTAATACTACACTAGACAATTTTGGGTTTATTTGAACTAAAACTTTCTTAAGTATGATAATTTTTCTGAATATCCTTCTATAATTATAAGTAACATGAGATCCTCAAACGAGATTTCAGAAATGGCACCACTACAGCAGATCTTTCAGTGTGACACTAAACTATGCAAAAAATTAACTTTACCACTATATTTAGATGCGTTAAGTATAGGATTCTATTTTCTTTGGGAAAAAATATACATAGCATATCTGATTATTGTGATAAAATATACGTAACTGCTCAAAATTCCACTCTATTTTTTGGCTCACACATGTCACTAACTTTACTGCTGAGTTTTTTTATGATACCATATTACTTCACTCCTAGATGCGACTGATAAGCTATTAATAATTTTCAGTCATGGGCTTGGAAGCATTAAATAAAGGTGCTATCCACTAGTGACTCTTGGGAGAATACGTTATTTTTTATATTCTATTTTTGAAGGCCATGAGAAAAGTCCTCACTGTAAATACCTCTGAAATAATTATATTTTCATAAAAAAGTTGTTTGGTAAGTTAGTCCATATCTGAAATTTCTAGCCCAATTTCTCCTTTGTCTTTATTTAAAGAGTTGAACTCAGGTACCAAACAATAAATTCCAGAGCTATAGATTATAATTCTGTATCATGAACACAATAGCTACAGCCAAGGGCAAGTTCTTCGGAAAAAAATTTTAAGCTATGATTATATCGTTACAGAAATTACTTGTTAGTTTGTTGCTAAAGTTAAATTTTTATGAGACCCCCGTCTCTACTAAAAATGGAAAAATTAGCTGGGTGTGGTGGTATGCACCTGTAGTCCCAGCTACTTAGGAGGCTGAGGTAGGAGAATCACTTGAGTCCAGGAGTTTGAGGTTGCTGTGAGCTAGGCTGATGCCGTGGCACTCTAGCCCAGGTGACAGAGGAAGACTCTGTCTCAAAAAAAAAAAGAAAAATATAAAGTTAAATTTTTATATTCTGCTTATTTTACAAACTGCTATGGAATATATGAGAAAGTTAAAAAATTTGGAATTCAGTCCTATTACACTCCCCACTTCAGCCTCCACCCCTTGACCAGAGTGCCTCGTACCTCTACTTCTTAGTAATATTTATCAAAATTAATCATTATATACTCTATTATTTAAAATCTGCCTTTCCAGCTAAAAGGTAAGAGCTTCAAGAGGGCGGATACAAAGTATACACACTATTTGCCAAATGAGTGAAAAAATAAGATATTTAAAATAGCATTAGTCATTATGAAGAAGCATATCCAAAATAATAAAATGGTATGTAGTAATAACCCATTTGTCTGGAAACTTCATCCATCTATGTAACAGAACAAGGAAATTAGCAATAAATGATGTGTTTAGTGAATTAATACTCAAATAGAGTATATAAATGCTACTACAAAACTACAAAGGAAAGGACACAATAAATTAAAAGGCACTATTTGAGGAAGTAGATTTTGCACAAGATAGTTGAAGTTTTCTAGTTCTTCTACAGCATCATAATCATAGATTACCACCCACTGGAAGCTAAATGTAACAATAGTTAATCTAATACATCTAAAATAAATTTGCTAGGCACTAGTACAGATCTTTGACTTTAAGAAATTAATAATATAGTTGGGGAGCTAGAAAATATTCATTAAAAAATGACTACACAGGCCGGGCGCGGTGGCTCACGCCTGTAATCCTAGCACTTTGGGAGGCCGAGGCGGGTGGATCGCTGGTCAGGAGTTCAAAACCAGCCTGAGCAAGAGTGAGACTTCGTCTCTACTATAAATAGAAAGAAATTAATTGGCCAACTAAGAATATACAGAAAAAATTAGCCGGGCATGGTGGCACATGCCTGTAGTCCCAGCTACTTGGGAGGCTGAGGCAGAAGGATTGCTTGAGCCCAGGCGTTTGAGGTTGCTGTGAGCTAGGCTGACGCCACGGCACTCACTCTAGCATGGGCAACAGAGTGAGACTCTCTCTCTCAAAAAGAAGAAAAAATGACTATACAAAGTAGGGTATGCTAGGTTCCAGGGATATGATACAGGCACTATGCAGCCCAGGTTCACTGGACGGAGAAACCAGAAGAGGAAACGTGACATAGACTATGTGTGTATGTGTTAGACAGGACAATGGTGAGAACAATTTAGCTAGATTTAAGAAACTTTGAGATGACAATGGAAAAATAAGTATCTACAACAGAAGGACCGCAAACTCACATGCCTACAAGGTCAGGAGCAAAGGAGTGAAGCCTGCAGGATGTAAAATACCTACAGCTACTTGGCCTCAATTGCTGGGGGCAAGAGGATCTCTGATGGGGACTATGGGACGCTGCAGAACACACATCCCCTATAAAGGGGGAAGGAAGCTGTTATGTTGCTCTAACAGAGCATGCTAGGCTTCTTATTTTTTAAGAGAAGGCATAAAATTCAATTTTTTAAAATGTAAAATTTCTCAAATCTTAAATGTTGGCAAATAAATGTTTTTAACACTGTGTTAAAAGCCAAAACATGTCTGCAGCCAATTTTGCTGGTGGGCCACAGGCTCACAACTCTGGTTTGGCATGATGAATTCCACGCTAAGAGATCTGGACTTCATCCTGTAGTCACTGACTTAAGAGACTTAACTTATTTCAAAATTTGCCCAGTTTTATACTTCTGCACACCCCATTATCTACTACGTAAAACCTTTAGCACTGCCAAATTATTTCACATTGGCCTTGTGCATTCTCTGTTACAAGCCAATTACATTCATTTAACTAACTGTAGAGTAACTTACAGGTTTCAGCTGAAAAAACATTCAAAATGATACTAATAAAACAGTGTTGACAGAGCAGTACCAAAGAGAATGCTGACATTATGAGTATATGCCACAACCTACTACAAACACACATACAATCACCCAAGCTCCACTTGTCAAAAAACATGCCATAATCCACTGCAAATGAAAAGCCCTTTCCCTTTCCAGCATTTTCTCATAATTAGCAACTTTCTAAAGACTAATGCTATACTTTCTCTTGTTACTAAACAACATTCAAATACATGTAACAAAGTTTTAATTCTACCAATCATTCTAAGCTTTTAACTATCCAAAAACAATACTTATGCATTAAAGGCCTATGTGTTAACATTTTAACAAGCTTAGAGAAAGAAAAGGTAATTAGTATCACAGACATGTTGATTGTTTTGATGACAATATTACAGAAAGTTAGCATTATCATTCAAAGGTAATTCCCAGAAGAGAACATTCTTGGTGCATAATTATAACACAAAATGCGGAACTATGAAAACTGCTTAATCACATGCTCTGAAACAATACTTCACAACGAAAATCATCAATAAAGTATAAAAAAATTAAAGAAGCAATTTTTCTATAACCTAATTTTCTCTGGTTCTTGGGAACCCCTAACTTGAGCTAGCCACTCTGTGAATGATGACTTCCAAGCCAGTGGGGTACTATGCTATGTGGCCTGGTCAAAGCAAACCTATCACCATCCTGAAAAAGAAATCAACTCAAAGCACATGTCCCACTTTTCATATAAAAGGTTTCATATAAAAGGCTATGGTTTGAATGCATCTCCCAAAAGTTCATGTGTTGGAAACACAATCCCCAAAAGAACAGTGTTGGGAGGTGGGGCCTAATAAGCAGTGATTGGGTCATGAGGGCCAAGCCTTCATGAAGGGATTAATGTAGTTATCTGAGGAGTGAATCAGTTTTCATGAGAGCACGTTGTCATAAAAGCCAGTCTAGCCCCTTGTGCTTTCTCAGTCTTAACTCACTCTGCATTCCACCATACGATGAACCTCATCAGATCCTGGCGCCACGCTCTTGGACTTCCCAGCCTCCAAAACAGTAAGCCAAATAAATTTTCATTCTTTATCATTTATACCCTGTCTGTGGTATTCTGTTACAGCAACAGAAAAGGAACTAAGACATAAACAGCAGAAAATGAACTAAGACTAAGGAATAACAGGTTAAATTAAAGAATATATCTTTGCTAGAAACAAAAACGTATTAACACAAAGTGCAAGTGTTTTCAGGATACAGGTCTTATTCAAAGACGTACCATAAATTTTTTTTTTTAAATGCATTAGAACTGGCCAGGCGCAGTGGCTCATGCCTGTAATCCTAGCCCTCTGGGAGGCTGAGGTGATCGCTTGAGGTCAGGAATTTGAGACCAGCCTGAGCAAGAGCGAGACCCCATCTCTACTAAAAACAGAAAAACTTAGCCAGGTGTGGTGGCAAGCACCTGTAGTCCCAGCTACTAGGGAGGCTGAGACAAGAGAATAGCTTGAACCCAGGAGTCTGAGGTTGCTGTGAGCTGGGCTGATGCTATGGCACTCTAGCCCAGGCAATAGAGTGAGTCTCTGTCTCAAAAAAAGAAATAAATAAAAAAATAAAATAAAATGCATTAGAACTGTTTTTCTATTTCAAAATATGCAAACTGCAATCTACACACTATAATCTTACCAACATAACTAGGGAAAAGCTCAAAGGCTTCCCATCCCTGTCACAGCCTGCTAAAGAAACTCATGGCCCCCAATATTCCAATTTCTGAAGTCTCACCCCATATCTTATCAGACATATTAAAATGTATTCACATCCAATATTAAATATTTATAATATACAAAACTGAATTACAAATAATGATTATATTTCATAAGCTTTTCATTCTTGAGCCCACTCCAGTTGGTTTGCATTCCCACCCCTCCACTGACATAGTTCTTGCCACAGTCACCAATGACCTCCAGGTCACTAAATCCAAAGGACAACTCTCAGTCCTCACCCTACTTGACCTGTCAGCAACATGTGACACCACTGATTCACTCTCTCCTCCTTGAGACATTTTCTTTACTTGACTTCAGGGACATTCTTCTTATTTTCCTCCTATCCCTCTGGTTGCTCCTTCTCTGTCTTCTCTACTGGCTCCTCCTTAACAACTCAACCTCTCTAAGCATGAAGCATCCCAGGTTTAGGCCAAGTCCATCATTACAATTAGAAAAACAACTCATCATTCATTCTTCCTATGGTATGGGTCAACAGAATTAACAACAGCTTCTAATGATAACACTGTTACTCAAGGAATGCAGACACTTAATTGGGTTCCCCATGTTGAAAAAATGTGCATAAATTCCTTTTGCTTAAAATAGTTGTTTGTAAGATCTCTTCTCCACAAACTGTAAATATTTATGTGCCCGAAGTCTTGGTCCATGAGACTCTTTCTCTGTCTACACACATTTCCCAAGTGATCTCATCTAAATTGTCTTGCCAACTTCCAAATTTGTATCTCTAACCTGGACCTCTGCCCTAAACTCCAGATTCCTACAGTCAACAACCCACTCAACCTCCACCTGAAAGTCAAACATAACATGTTCAAAACAGCTCCTAGTTATCCTCCCCAAACAAACTCCTCTAGGAGATCTTCATCTCAGTTAATGCCAACTCCATAATTACAAAAAAGGCTTTGGTGTTATCCTTTCATCCTGATCTCTCTTTCTCATACCCCTCAGTGGGTCAGGAAATCCTGCTGGTTCTATCTCCAAATAGATCTTGGCCATTTCTCACTATCTTGTCCACTGCAACCGTCATCTCTTAAGTGGATTATTGACAACAGCTGCTAACTTGTATCCCTGTTTCCACCCTTGACCACCCCCCTCCATTTTTCTATTCTCAACACAGCAGCCAGTGGTCCTATTAAAATGCAAATCAAATCATCTCACTCCTCTGCTCAAAACCCTCCAACAGCTCCCCATTTCACCCAGAGTAAAGTCCTTAGATTGGTCCAGGCAGACCCTATCTGATGTGCTCTTCACACCTCTCTGACCACATCCATGACTGTTCTCCTTGCTGCCAGTGATCCAGCACTGTGGCTTTCTCCCTTTTTCTGGAACACACCAGGCACACTTCTGTCTGAGGTCTTCACCAGTCCCTTTACTGGAACACTTTCCCAAGTATCTCTGCATAGGTCACTTCCTTCTTCTCAGTGAAGCCTACCTTGACACACTCCTCCAAATCACAATGTCCCCTCCTCCCTCCCCCAGCTCTCCTAATGTCCCTTAGCCTGCTCTATGTTTTCTTTTTCCCAGGTAAGGCATTTATTACCTTCTAAAATACTATATAACATTTCATTTACTTTCTTATGTTTGTCTCCTAATAGAATATAAGCTCCATGAAGGCAGAGCTTTTTTTTTTTATTCTGTTTACTGACATATCTCTGGGGGCCAGAACAGTGCCTGGCATATACGAGCCATACATTATACTGAATGAATAAGTACAAACCCCTTTGTACTTGAAGGATAAAAAAATCTCAGCTTGATTTTGCTGTCCAATATAAATCCAGCAGCCCCAAGGAAGTTGGAAATATCCTGCCTTCGGCCACTCTTGATTTTGGTCCCTGAAACCAAAATTCAATTTTTTATCTGGAAATATCTAATACCTTTCCACACATAAGTATTTTGTGTGGAAAAATTCAACCAGACACAAAACAAGTTGGCATAAATTGCACAAAGTATTCAACATAGTCCTGAATACTTCACAAAGACGTTCTGGATGGTCATAGTTAACATTTTTAAAGTGTTCAGTCTACCAAGTTTAAGATTTTATACATACAGTGCATGACAAGGAACAGAGTTGCCTTGGTAGGTACCCCCTTTAATGAACAGATCAGAATGATACAACATGATTCTTCTATAGCATCCTGTGCTGATTTGGGCTGAGCTTTTAATTAGGCTGTTTAGATACAAATGTGTCTTTCTAACGTGCTTACGTTTGTTTTTCTTAAGTGCTCCCTTTGAAACTATTCATTTCCTTTGAATGAATGGTATCAAATCTTAATACTTTGGGTCTCATAACAGAAAATCATAAATGGTTCTGCCCCACATTATATTAATATAAATGGAGCCAATGGTGGGAGGGGTGGGAACAAGCAATTGCCTCCTATCAATCAATAATAAGTGGTTTTCTTTAAAAGGACTCACATGACACTCTACAGGAAACATAAGCAAAAGACATGGGCCACTCACTGGTACTCTTTAAGTTTTAAAGAACTTTGCACATTAATCACCATAAGGAGAATTTTTTTAAATCTCTAGATTTGCTTTTTTGTCATCTGGAAAAAAACAATTATCTAGCAGGCAGAAGCTGGGGGACTGAAATGGTTGGAAATTAAAAGACAATTAGGAATAATAACTTGATCGATTAGTGATCAGTAACACAGGCCAGCTGCTCCTAGTGCAGCAACATAGACTGCCCAATATCTGTAACTGAGAGATACCGTTTTGTTGCCTGCTTAATGCCATCAAAAAACAAAGTATAATAAAATCCTATGAACTGCTTATAAACAAAGGCTCAGGGACCTCCAAGAAAACTATAAATCCTCTATACATCATTTCTTTTTTCTTTTTTTTTTTGAGACAGAGTCTCACTCTGTTGCCTGGCCTAGAGTACCGTGGCATCAGCCTAGCTCACAGCAACCTGAAACTCCTGGGCTCAAGCAATCCTTCTGTCTCAGCCTCCCGAGTAGCTGGGATTATAGGCATGCGCCACCATCCCAGCTAATTTTTCCTATACGTTTTTCAGTTGGCCAATCAATTTCTCTCTATTTTTAGTAGAGACGGGGTCTCGCTCTTGCTCACGCTGGTTTCGAACTCCTGACCTTGAGCGATCCTCTGACCTCGGCCTCCCAGAGTGCTAGGATTACAGGCGTGAGCCACCACACCCGGCCCATTTCTTGTCTTCAGCAATAATGGCTAACATCACTTGAGACTATTTACTATATGTCAAAGACCATGCCAGTTGCTTTACAATTTCATTCAATAATCAAAATAACTCTATGAGATAGTTACTATTATCCCCAATTTTACAGATGAGTAAAAAGAGGTTCAGAGAGTTAAGTAACTTCCCCAAGATTACATATTGGAGAACACTGGAGCCTGAATTTGGACGGCAGAAGACTGATCTCAAAGATCTCATTTTTACCATTAAAATTTATTGTCTGTCTTCTACGCTATCTTCAAAACATATTATTCTCTTCTGTACTAATTTAACTGAACAACATGTCAGAGTTGTAGCCCTACGGTCAGCATATTTTTTATTTTGTAACATTATACATGTTAAATTTTTGCTGTGATAAGCAGTATCTTATTTGAGCAGGATATATTTACTACTTATTTATAAAACTTCAAAAATTTTACCTTTTCAATTTTTTAATGTGACTAAACTGAAACTCTGAGCCTTTTCTTGAACCATGAAAATGTTCTTTACTCTTTCGGGAAACATGAAAGAAAATATCCATATAAATAGTTTTCCTTTGCAAGCACTTTGTCTTATCTATTAGATCTCTCAGTGAAATCATAATCCTGTTTTTCAGTAAGTGTTTCCTGGGGACTTCGATAGACTTCAGCATTAGAATTTCACTGTTCTCAGTAGATAAAGACTGGACATTTCCAGGGATATTTAAGAAAAGATAACTGGATTGGGGATGGGAAGAGGACACAGAGAAGGAAAACCTGTGTAGAGACAGGAAAGCATAAAGACAGGAGGAGTCTAAAAAATGAATCTTTTTTGCAACATTTTCTTAAGAATAAACTATTCTGAAAATACTTAAAAAGCAGTCCTTTGAAATTAGGGTCCGTTCTAGATCATTTATGGATCAATGAAACAATGAATCAAGAGGGACCTCAAGATACCACCTACTTGGCACTTACAATCCAAAGTTTCACTGGGAAGCCCTAGAAGTGAGGGAGAAAGGGAGAAAAAGTAAAAGAGAAGTCCCAACAGAGCTCTGTATGAAGGGCAAAGGTGGAGCCACTGGAGGAAGGAAAATTCTCCCTCATTGGGCAGCAGATCCATTTTCTCTGGGCAGGTCTGAGTCTACGTAAACAGAGCCTTGGGACACCTTTGCATCAATCAGAAAAGGACACCAATCCTCCAGTCAGTGAGCCTCCCAGTGGACTCACTGCTTGGACTACAGTGTAAGGGACTGGGTTTCATCCCCACCTTACAGGACAAAACCTGCACAGCTACAGGTGGTAGCTCTGATCTCACCTACTCTCTCTCCCACAAGCACAGGGCACTAAACGAGACTAGATTCAGAGTCAGAAGCACCTTCTACTCCTGCTGTCACTGACTATGTGTGAGACTCTGTATGAGTCATTCAACCTCTCAGGGCCTTCATCTCTAAAAAAATAATGGGGCTAGCTGTCATTTAAGGTCCCCTTTCCCTTCCCAGTTCTCAGTTGAAATCTGGCAATATGTAGTTGGTGTATGCCAAACTGTATCCCTAAAACACTAGGATTCTGTGGTTTGAGTTGAATCTTAAGTGTTTTTGTGATACTGCTTTTTTTCTCTCATATCTTATTTCTGCAGTTATTTTTTTTCTTTTACTCTCAAGACCATACACTGCTTTCAACCCCAAAACGCTCAATATTTTTAGAGCCAACAAAAGTTCATCCACCATGTATTAGCCTCAACCTACCCAAACATCCATCAACAGAATGGACAAACTGAGTATATTCATTCACAGAAATAAAAGAACTACTGCTACCTGCATCAATTCAGATATCTCACATGACATTATGTTGAGCTAAAGAAGACAAAAAAGAACTTATATTTGATTATATTTAAATGTAGTCTAAGAACAGGTTAAAACTAAAGTAAGACAATATAAGTCAGAATAGTAGTTACCCTTGGGGCAAAGATTATGATTGTAAGGAAAGGTTTCTGGGGGGCTAGCAAGCTTCTGTTTCTTAATTTGGATGCTGTTTGCCCAGGTGTGATCATTTCGTGCTGTACACTTATCTGTGCATTTGTCTGGTTGTATGAAATAATTCAATAACAAGTTCAAAGAAACAAAGCTACAGGGGCCAAAAAACAAAGTCACCTACTGAAACTCTATAGCACAAGCGCTGCTACCTGTGAGAAGAAAATTAATTACATTTCATTTAATGTGACCAGAAAGAGAATCACCCGAAAAACTAAGTGAGAAACTTTAATACATTTCCTAAAATCTTTATCTAGAATTTGCTAGATTTTTTTTAATGATTTCTTCCCTCACATGAAACTTATGGCTATAAATTAAGATAAAATATTGCTTTTTCCTCTGTCTTCATATATCCATAAAACATTGCTCAAAGTTCTACATATATGTACGGAGGCAAAGTTGTTAGAAAACATCTGAATATACCCAAGACAACCCATTGAGAATACTGTAGATCTAAATCAATACTTTGGGTCGGAACTATCCCAATTATCAGCACATTAATGAAATGAACTGGATAATGACCAAATCTCTATCTAGTTTCTTGCTGTACAAACTGAATTCTGCCAGGTGAGGCCATACACACAGGGCAAGACATTCAAGAAAATGCTGTGCTACCAACAGCAAGGAAGCTCCAGGAAAACTCTGCCTTCTCCTTGAGACTATATTTGGTTCATCTGCGAATGTGTTTCAGCACATTTTTCTCTTCCTCAAGTAACACAATCAGCTGTCAGATCAATGATTTCTTTCACCTTCTCATTGTTCTGTAACCCTTCTTTGATCAATATGATATACTGCATGATTGAGCCATTTGATACATGTAAAAAGTGATAGTACGCAAACTTGCATCAGAAATAACTACACCACTAAATCACATAAGAAGCACAGATTGCTTGTTTTTTCCAAAAACTTTGTAATAACTCCAGCGATTACTGTTATAGAGCTTCTCTGGTCCCACAGCACAGGAGGCAGGCATTAGCAGTTTCCCCAAATGCTAGGGGACTAACTAAATATTTGTAAAATCATTAGCACTTAGACAAAAAATGTTTCCAGTCTTTGAAATGGGAAGTGGCTTTTGGGAGGTAGGGGATACAGTAATAAGTATCCAGTCCCTGCACATTATTTAACACCAAACTAATGATTCAACACTAAAGCAGGCAAGGATTCCAGCATAAATATTAATTAGCAGCCCTACCTATTTCATGCACACAGACCTTACAGGGCACCTTAATTCTAATCATTCTAATCCTTTTTTCTCAGCTAAAAAGATCTTATTCTTTAATTTCCACTTTCACATAGAAAGTTCTCCCTACTTCAATCTTGTTTTAAATACTTATCCTTCTAAGCTAAAATTTTCCTTGCAATCCAATGCCTAGTATTCTACTTCCTCCTTCCCCTCAAATTATCCCTTTAAATTGTTTCTACTGATTTTTATAGGCCCCCAAAGCCTCTTCCTCAGGACAATGTACAATGCAAAAAGCCCTCTCAACTACCTCCTATATCAAAGTTTAACCACAGAGGCCAAAAATACCATTTTTCCTGTTTGGGATTTAGGGAAGATACATTTTAACTAAAATTTCACCACTCCTAAAACTCCTTCACTAAATCTTTCCTATTCCCTCCTCCTACACTCGATTGGTTTATACACAATCACAATGTAAGCAAACTGCCAAAATGTGTAATTACATAATCACACAGACTTCCTAAATGGAATAATTTTAATGTGTGCAAAAAACAGCCTTTATAACTCTGGTATTGGGAGTACAAGTTTAAAAATATACTGAAGCTTTCTTATAAATTGTGTTTGCTACATCCTATTGGGGTGGGGGAAGAGGTAGAGGATCATTGTACAAGGACCAACTGCTATACCTGAAACTACAAACTGTTACAGCAGCATTCCACTGAAGATTGTAAACATACATAAAACTTTTTTTCTTTGAAAGAAGAGAGCTGGAATGCATAAATGAAAGCCAAAGCTTCTATACTTTGCCCGTAAGGATACACAAACTGAATACCTCCTCTTTTCCCACTTATGAGAAGTAGATTTCATCTACCAAACTGGAGCATTTATGAAGTTTATATTAATGAATAACAGAAAAAAAGCAAACTCTGCATAAATGCAGAACGCTTTCTATCCTTTAGAAGACTTAATACTAAAACGACTTTAGAGAAAGCCCATGAAATGTAGTTCTCTACTCAGAAAACTACCTAACAGATAATTTGTGAATGGCATCTGGGATCCAGGCAGTCTCATCAACAAAAGGGAAAACTTGTTGAGATCATCCAAATCTAAAATTCACATACATTTTTACATCTGGACTGAATTAATCTTTTCTTGGTACTGGCTTTCATGTAATAAAATAATTGTTTGCAGGTTTTATTTTATGTTTTAAACCCACAGCTTTAGAAATCAAAATGTGCAACATCCAAGTTGAAAACTACAAAGAATTCCTTTATCAAAAAACTTAGTTGTGAGACAGGTCTCATTTACACTAAACTCTGAAGTTGACAGCTCAGTCAAAAACAATTCTGTTAGAAACTTTCAAGCATCTACCACAAGAGGCTACATGGTCTATTATGTCATAAGTTCTGAAAGCCAAAAGCTTTATAAGCATAGTTAAACACAGAAACAAAATCCAGAAACTAAAAAAGCTCTACAACCCCTCCCCCCCAACTTAGGTAGCCCAGTTGAACAACAGTTTTTAAAGAATTTGTAGCTAAAAACTGTTACCTAGCACATTGGCATTTTGCTTTCAAACTGCAGTGTCTTCATCGTGGCCTGGGTTGTTTTCAGGCATTTTCCTGTAGAGCCAGGGGCATCTTAAATCTTCAAGTTTAAATTATGTACTTAAAGCTGGCAGCTTACCCCTGTGGCCCCGCAAAAAAAAGGGGTTGGAAATAAAGATTTTCTTTCCCTTAAAATGTTTTGAGCACTGTAAGAACTGCTGATTACTATGGCCCATCAGTGTCAGATCGCAGGGATTCTTACGAGCAATTCAAAGAGGGGGAAAATTAGTTCATATTACAGTCAGTCTGCTTTCTGGAGAAGATATCCTGCAGATAACTTGATATTAGATATCCCCTGGGGGACCCTTTTCATCTAATAATCCTACCACAGGTCCATTTTAATATGAAATATGAATCCACTATGTTTACAAACATACTGAAAAAGCATTCAAATGTCAGTTGTCTCATACTTTGGAGTATTTTCATTTTTAACACAAAATGGTTATTTCTCAAAACCACACCCAAGAAAAACGATTAGGTGCAAAAAGTTTTATAGTACAAAGGACAACAGCAAAGGCATCTGTTTTCCTGCCTCAGTCTTCTGGTCTTCTCCCCTCCCCCACTCTCCATCCTGCAGGCCATTTGTTAAAACTACTTTCTCCAACAGTCTCATAATGCTCTAGATTCTAAAAACTTCTTATTCTTTAACATTGTTAAGCCTAAATTTATACACTGCTCTAAGAAGAAGGAAACCCAAAAGTCACAAGCCTTTTTTAATGACAGATGTATTACGGAAAATTTTCCCCACAAAGTTTTGATGCTGTGAAATATCAACTCCCTGAAATCACAGAAAGGAAATGACTTACATTCTTGGAAAATGAAGCCACTAGCAGCTTTCTCCAACAGCATTTTCTAATCTCTAAACTACACCCTGTGGCAAGAGGGAGTATTTCGTGCAAACACTAAATTTAAATAGATGCTTATAAGCCCCACAAACATCGTCCGGTCCCAGAGAAGAAGGGAAGGAATCAATGGAAAATCTAGCAAGAGATACTTTTTCTCCACATTCAGAAACGCTGTAGGACTGAAGTCAAAAGCAACCTGAGAACGTTTGCTTAAGTTTTCCTTCCCCGCTGTGGCCAAATGCACAGCTCCTGTGGGAAATACTGGCAAAGCAGATTTTTGCTAAAAAACCGAAAAAGGTGTGAGGAAAACGAGCTAATTATTTCTTTGGACACTAGCTACACAACTGCACGGCCTGAAAATATGCCAGCTATCATTTCAACTTTAAAAGATGCTTATTTTGACAGCTTTCCATCTACTCAAGCCTTAAAGAAAACGCCCTCACCATTAGGCTACGTCGTCCCGGGACTCGAAGTGTTGTTTCAATCCTTGTGGAACTGACATGGGTGGCCCCCAGCTGTCCATACCTGACAGCACCTGGCACACCCGCCCGGAGCGGAACCTGGTGGTCTCCTTAGCCTGGGACTCGGCCTGCGCGCCGCAAGCTCCTCCAGGAACCCAAATCATGCAGGCCGCGCCCCCCACTCGTATGCCGAGGCTCCCCTGCGGCGCCCACGCGCCCCAGCTCGACCTCCGGCTCCCCCAGCTAGGCACTTTCAGGGACGGTGGGGCGGACGCTGCGCTCCGGTCCCTCTCAGCAGCCGGGCTGCCGGGCCTCCGCGCGCGCACAACGGCGCAGCCCCCAGGAATGCGGGGCTCAGGTGCTGGCCCTGGCAACCCCGTCACAGCGACACAAAACTGGGCGCCGGGGACCACCGGAGAGCCCTGCGATCCGAGGAGCCCCGCGACCCCGAGGACCGGGCGCGGTGCACCGAGCCCGGGGGCGCAGCTCGCAGCCGGGACCGGCCTCCCGCCCTCGCCGCAGAGGCGGCCCCGGAGCTCCGCGCCTCCCCCGCTGCCCCGCTCGGCTGCCCCTGGGGCCTCGTCCTCCCGCCCCGGCGTGGGCGAGCTCCGACTCGCGGAGAGGCAACCTTCCCGCCCGGCGCCCGACGCCCAGAGCCGGGGGAGCGAGCAGACGGCGAAGAAAGAGGCGGAGACGGGGGCACTGCCCTCTCCGGGACTCGCGACTTAGAAACCCTCCAGAAACCCAGTCCGACCGCCGCCGCCCGGCCGGCAGGGGGCACAGCGGGCGGCCGGGGCCCGGCGGCTGGGCGAGGGGGCGTGCTGAGAGGCCCCAGACGCCGGTTCCTGTTCGTACCTCGGAGAAAGTCCCGAGCACCAGTGTGGGACTCCCGTCAGCTCTCCGTGCCTTCCTCCCGGCGCCGAGCCTGCCCCGCTCCGCTCAGCCCCTCGGCCTGTTTGCAGCCGGACGAGCGCTCCGCGTCCGCCCCGCCCACGCCTCCCGCCCCGCCCCCCGAGGCCCCGCCCCCGGCCCGCCCCGAGGTGGCGGCGGAGGCGGCGGAGCTCATGGCCGCACGTGGAGCGCCTGCCCGCCCCGCCCCGGACCCAACCAAGCGTCCCACGGAGGGGCGCGGCGAGTTGGGGGCAGGGGGAAGCGGAGGGAGCCACTCTCCAGGGTGCTGGGAAGCGAGGACGAGCCTCAGGTGGACGGTGTGGGGTGAACCTTGGTGATCTAGACCTTTTCCCTTGCGACGGAGGCCGGGGCGCGAGGGGACACTGTCGGCTCCCCCCCTTCTGGCCGAATGGCCCTCTCCACCGCTGGGCCCCCCGCTCCCACGGGACTCTCCCTCTGGAGCCGAGTCTGGCTGGCCGGGGGCGGCTGTTTGGCCTGAGCTTCGTCTTACTAACGCGCAACGACGGAGGGCAGGCCCCTCAGAGAGAGGCGGTGCCCAGCGGAGGAGGCTTCGTGACTCCGCGCTTCCCTCTGGTCCTCCTGTCCCGCACCCACCTGCCCACCAAGGGCTTGGGACGCCGCGCCCTCGCAGCTTTATGCTGGATGGAGGGGGCGCCGCCGATGAAGCCAAGCCTCCCCGGCTAACTCTGCCTCTCCAGTTCTTCAGGTAGACACAGCCTCTGTCTGCTGTGGTTTTAGTGTCTGCGGCCCCTCAGAAATCATTTTTGCCCCCCTCCCTATTTTGGTTGGGCGGGGCCGGCGGCGGGTGATGCAAACGGCCAGTTGGAGATTTTTTTTATAACTCTAAGAATCGACCTAGCAGATGGAAGTTTCATTGCCAACTTTAGTTACTGGGTCTGGGGAAGGGGCTACCTATACATCTCGGGTCAACCTGCACCCATCGGGACCTGCTGCTGGGGACTGGAGACGAAGGGAGAGACAGCCTCCACCTGGCCCCCAGGGCAGCGACCTACAGAGCTTCAACCTCCTGGGCTTCTACCCTTCTAGACCTTCTGTTGACTTTGCTGACCCAGTGACCCCTGGCCATAGGTGGCAGAAACACCCCCACTGAGCCTTTCACTGAAGGAGTGAGGGGGTTTGTTTGAGTGTCTGGTTTTGACAATTGGGTGAGAAGGCAAGGAGGCAGAGGAGGACCTGAGGAAGGACACTGTCCAAAATCTGATTGATGCTGACAGCAGTCAACTTTAAAATTGCCCTGCCCTTTTGACCCAAACATTAATAAGTAAAGCTAGCTGTTTCTGGTTCAAAGTGTGCCTGTTATTTGCATGGCAAAAGAAATTCACTTTTGTGTTCATTACAACTGAAGCTCACTTGGAATAGCTGCTAATTCACAGCTTTTACATTTTGGAAATCATGATATTATAACTGAATATTAGGAACTGTAATCTTTTGTCTTTTCACAATTGGTAATACATTCGGAGCTTATTTCTGATAAAGCTGGGCAGTTTCTAGGGATATTGCACTTACAGTTTAAAGTCCTGACTCCATTATGGAAAGGAGAACAAGAAATATGTTTCAGTGACTGCCTTGGAAGTTAGTTGTACTTAATTAATATACTAAAATTTTAAAGTGCTTAACAGTAGTTGGTCACAACGTAGGCATTTAAAATTAGAGGACTGCATTTTTTCTCATTTATTGTCTTTTGTATGCATTTATAATGAGTGCATATTGAATACTAGTTGATAAAGTTTTTAATTTGATGCCTAATGAGATAATCCTGCATTTCATATGTAAAGATAAATGAGATAAATAAGAAATGAATTATTATCTTGGAAAACAGTTCCTAAATCTGATTTATATTCAGGCTTCTTGCATCAAAATGTAACACATAAAGAGCAACCATATTGTTAGATTGTGAAACATTGCTGCGAATATAAAATAGGCGACTCAAAGAGCAAAATGTTTTATACAGCAGCTTTTTTTTAAACATATTTAAGATTGGGTTTATTGTCTAGAATTAGATTGTAGGAAATGTTACTATGTGAATATTTTCTGAATCATCATATTAACAGTATAAATGCTACAATAAACAGACTCTTACATTTTGTAAACTAAGTACTTTTTTCTTTTTTGTGTGTGTCAGACCCCATTTGAATAAACTAAGTACTTTAAGCTCTGAAAGTCAGTTTTATAAGCCCCTATAACATCATAAAACTCAGAAAGGATTGATTGGAAAATAATAAATAATCCACTAAAGATGGAAGAGGAGCTGAGTTTAGGTTTTTGGGGGGTTTTTTTTGAGACAAGGTCTTGCTCTGTTGCCTGGTCTAGATGGTGTCATCATGGTTCACTGCAACCTCAAATTCCTGGGTTCAGGTGATCCTCCTGCCTTGGCCTCGTGAATAGCTAGGACTACAGGTATACACCATCACACCTGGCTAATTTTCCTATTTTTTGTAGAGATGGGGTCTTGCTATGTTGCTCAGGCTGGTGTTGAACTCCTGGCCTCAAGCTATCCTCCCTCCCACCTCAGCCTCCCAATGTGCTAGGATTATAGGTGTGAGCCACCATGCCCAACTAGATTTTTTTCTTATCACAGAAAATTTTTTTGGTGCTTATTACAATAAAGAATGCAATTTTGTGGGTAATTCAAAGTTATATTTTATGGTACTTTTTAATGTTGGGATACAGTTTTATTTTCACCAGTATGATGAGATGTTTTTCTAAATAATGGGACATTGCCCACCAATGAAACATCATCCTAGATACATCTTAAACTATTATTTTCTATGGCATTTAAATATTAGTATAACTCTGTATTTTTGCATGTGTTTATTTTAGGAAGTTGTTCTTCATTCTGTGAATTTATCCAGTACTCCCATGCACCAGGCACAGGGTGAGATTCTGGGATTCAAAAATAAAAATACTCCTAAACCTTATAGTAGAATGGGAAATAGGCATTGAGTAAACAGTTACAACATACTTAATGCTTGCTATGGTAGAGAGCTGCAGGAGGAATAGTGGGAAGGCCTAGGACCATCAGGGATAGCATCAGACATTACCCCTGAACTGAGGTGGGAAGGATGAACAGAAGTTTGCCGGGATACAAGTTGGTTGAGGCAGTGATTCTCAAACTTGTCAGTACATTGAATGACCTGGCAACTTTTAAAACTGTTAATGCCTGTGCCCCAGGCATAGGATGTAATTGGGCTGGGATATGTTTTGAAATGTTTTAACCCCAGGTTATTTTAAGCATAGGCATATCTGGGACCCTTGGGTTAAGGTATCCCAAGTAGAAGACACAGAATGGAAAAGCACTTGGAGGTGTGCTTTTAAAGCATGATGACCATAGCCTCATTTTGTAATTGAAGAGGCTTAAACTTTGGTGGGTGATATTTACACATTCTGGTTTAGGGAACACAATTATATAGAAAATGAAGATGCATGAACTGCTGTAATTTACATTCCTTTGCAAGTATTTGCCAGACACCAGCATAGTATGTTGACAATTAAGATTAGTTCAGCATATTAGAAGGAAAAAAATTAATTATTTTCATCTTTTGTATAATTCAAGGTTATCTAGGATTCAGAGTTTGTTTTAATTTTGAAATATAAGTTCTAGTCTAAGAGAGAAGTCAGTAATTTGACATACTGGCTTTTAAAGAATAGTTTTCCAAAATTAAATACTGTTCATCATTCTGGCTGAAGGTCATAATAAAGAAATTAAGTTCATTTTTCTTTTCGGTAATTGCTGAGATTCTTCTAAAAGCAAAACAAAATATACTTTAAACAAACAAAATAAATTTGAAGTCCCACTTTAAGCTTTTAAATGTCCCTGTAGCTAATGAAAGAAAATAATCTCCCATGGAAACTTAAATAGTCTGTGTTATAGTCCTGGTTTTCACTGCCTAACATTAAAAATACTCTTTTTATTATTCTCATCTAGTATAATACTGTGTTCTGTAAAATAAAAAAAAAAAAAGAGACTTTAATGCTCAAGGAGAAGTGATCATCAGTCATTTAATCCAGCTATCTAATTATCATATACCAGGAGCCCCTAACCAAGAACACAAATAATTATTTTGCAGAGGCAGCATAGCACAGAGATTGGTGTTTTTTAGCAATCTAACTCAAGAAGATTTACCTTTATCCAATTTAGAGACGCAAAGTTCAAAAAATTAAATTTATTAAATTCTGCTCTCCTGCTCATCAAATTTTGAGAAAATATTTAAAAGTAGGGTAACTTGATTATCTAGGGTCAAAGTTTGGTTTTAATACAGCATGTAAAATTTATAGGAGACAAATTTAAGAGCTACTTTGTTTCCATCCTATTATGATTTTAGTTTAACCACAAACATCACATTACAGTTCCTTGAGGGCTTGAAAACTTGAATATACCAGATGTAAAAAGAAAGGGTTGATAAGGCTGGGAGGGCCAGGCCCAGCCCTTTACTCTTGTGAAGGTGTTACTTGTACAACGTAGGATAACCCAACATAGAGAATTTCAGTAACATCTTGGAGTTGAAAGGCAGGTGGCAGAGGCTAGGTTAAAGGATACAGCTGCTAACTAAAATATAGTTGAGGAATTATGTGTGAAAATAGGACTGCTGCCTTAGCAAGAGGCTTTACCTTATACAGAAGAAGATTGAGGAGAGGTAGGAGGTCTCTAGTATAGGAAAATGTTGAGCAGAAGGGCGAGACAAAGGGTAGATTCTCTACAGTATAAAACCTAACAATTGCCATTTGTGTGCTTATGCAATGGATCTTAAAGATCCCAGAGTACATTTTCATCTCTGATTCCTTGATTACTCTCTGAAAAGCTATGGGGAAAACAACAATAACAACAACAAAACCCATACCTACCCACCACCCTACTCCCTGAATTGGAAAGCAACTCCCTCCACTCCCATTGGGGGAGCTGGATGAGAGAGGAACAGAAGCCAGGAATCTGGTGACAGACTGGCTACTCCAGAGTTATGCCTCAGGCACGCTCTGATTGTCTTTACCTGAGATAATATTCTTGGAGGAGTCACTTTCAAACACAAATGATAACATTATGGATGTCTTGAGCCACTGAAGTTCTCTTCATTGTTTTATGATGTCTAATCAGTGTGTGCCTGAGACATAAATAAAACAAGGCTAACCGGATGAAACAGAGAAAATGTTTTGGGATACCTACCTTAGATCCCTATTTTTCCTCTTACCTGATCCTAGGTTAGAAACAAAATCTACATTCACTCTTGTTTGGCTTGGCTATGGAAACAAATGGCAAAAAATCTTATGAAAGTCTTCTGCAGGTAAGGCAGTGGTTAGATTGTTCTTTTTTCTTTTTCTTTTTTTATTTTTTTTTTTGGAGACAGAGTCTCACTGTGTTGCCCTGGGTAGAGTGCAGTGGTGTCATCATAGCTCACTGCAACGTAAAACTCCTGGGCTCAAGCGATCCTTCTGCCTCAGCCTCCAGAGTAGCTGGGACTATAGGCACATGCCACAACACCCGGCGAATCCTGGCTAATTTTTCTATTTTTAGTAGAGACGGGGTCTCGCTGTTGCTCAGGCCAGTCTCGAACTCCTGAACTCAAGCAATCCTCTGGCCTTGGCCTCCCAAAGAATTATGTTTACAGGCGTCAGCCACTGCACTTGGCCTAGATTTTTCTTTTTGGGGGGTAATCTGATAAATCATGCTGTTAGTGTAGTAAAATTCTTACACATCTAGTTCTTCAAGGAAAGAACACTGGTAATTAGACCATGGTGTCTGAATTAGAAATAATGGATTAGAAGATTGTTCTCAAAGGCCCTCAGATCCAGATGTTTAGTTTTGACAGCAGAGAGGGGAAAAACGGTGCTGGGCAATAGCACTCTTAACTAGATCCAGCTCTGAAGCTAGGACTGAGGGTGGGGTAGGTATTTCTTAAACATGTTTTTTTAAAAAAACTTTATTATATATTTATGATTTTTATAATTAAGCCAAACATTCTATGTGACTTTTTGAGCAGAAAAGAGAATCAGCAAATTAGTGATTTTCTGTTCTGCTAATGGTCTATATTGGATAATTTTTGTCACTTAAACCCCAATTTCTTAAAGGATAATGAAGATATAGACCTAATAAATGATAATTTTATGTATAATGCAGACTTAATATATAAGTCAATATAAAATATTATCATATCACTTATTTTCATAGCATTTTCACCATCTGAAATTATTTATGGATATGTTCACTTATTTATCAACTGCCTCTCCTTTTAGAATTTAAGCTTCATGTGAGCACAGACCTAAATCTCTCTAACTGCCATGGCCCCATCATCTAGAGCTGTGTCTGGCACATATTTGTCGAATGAACAAATCCCATAAATTATGTGGAGGAAGGGAGGGTGTGTGTGTGTGTGGAGTGTAGGGTAGAGAAAATTAAGATGCAGTGAGATGAGAGCAGGCAAGGATTAATATTTTTTGATATGCTTCTTGGGCAAATATCCCAGGTATTGATAAGAAAGGATCTATCCCTAAAGAAGACTTTTGGTTGATTTGAATGAGACCCCTTATATCAGCCAGTTGACTGTTTTTTTTTTTCAAGTATCAATACATGACATAATAATCAATATTCTATATCTATTGATGTTCTTATTGTAAATTTTCTTTCTGTTTTCAGCCTTCCCCCTGCCTTTAACTACATACCCTACAGCCTGTCAACATATTAAGAAGTTTGTTAGTGGGATTTTACTAGAGTGGTTATTAATTGTTGAATTCCTTGCCAACAAAACCTTCTGATGAGGTAAGCTCAGGAACAGAGTGGCTTGAGTTGAACAAGGGGAAAGTGAGTGTCCGTGCCTCCACCTGCTCAGCCTTCACCACCCTCATGTAAAGTTTAACTGGATCGTGTGTCATCTAGAGCTGTTCCACCTCTGAACCCTTGGACTGGAAGCTGCTCTGTCCACCACGTCCTGTCGTATATCACCATCTCCCCCCAGACCTGCTGTTTGACCTTGAGACTTTTGGTCCGCACATCGCTCCCAATTTTTTCAGTTTCTTAGCTGTTTTTTGGCTTGACTTCTTTCCTTTTCAGTTTAATCCCTGGGGTAGTCTCATGTCCCAATCCCTTTGACCTTCTAATCCAGTTTTTTTTTCTTTAACAATCCCAAAATTCAGATCAACTCAATCATCCGTTTTCTTACAATTCACTTTAAAGTCACTGAGGAAGCCTAAAGAAATTGAATAAATGAGTAATTAGTCACATCACTAAGACAACAGTTCTGTCAGTGGGGCCCTCACGGATGCTTGGTCACCTTTTATTCATCCCTGCTTGGCTCACTTTCCATTCGTCACAGTGACTATGGAGATGTATATGGGTCTCTTCAAGTCCCTCATCCGACTCTGAATTCCTGCCACCCTCAAGCATCAACCTCGCCTTACTCTTGCTGGTCACTGATCTATGAGGTTTATGGGTATTACTTTGTTGAATCTTCACAGCAGCCCTTTGAGGAAGATACTCTTATCATCCCTGGTTTACGGATGCCCAAGGCCTTAAAGAAAATAAGCAATGATGTGAGGCTCTGAACCCAGGAAATCTGACTCTAAGGTCATGTTCTTTGTCCCTAAACTGCCTTGCTTCCAGTGCAGAGTTGGTCAGGCATTTTCTCCCCGGAGCTTTAGTCCTCTCTGCCCCCAAACTTCTCTGTGCCTTTCTCTCAGGCCATTCTCTCCTGACCCTTCCCGGTCAGTCTCCTCCTACCAAAGCTCTGCATCCCAAGCTCCCCTAGCTCTCCTAGGGCCTTCTCCATCAATCATTTGTTGATTCCTTTAGTGGATACTCATTAAGTACCTATTGTGTATGAGGCATGAGGGACACAGAGGTAAACAAAATCTAATTTCCCTTCCTGGAGCTTTACATTTAAATTATCCCTCTTAAATATTCAACATCTCACCATCCCCTACACCCTTCTTCCTCCTACAGAGATGCTGAAGTCACTGTGAATTTCCTAATACATCTAGCACCACACCTCACAAAGCACTCAGTAGGTGTTTGACAGGTGGATGAATGATTCCAGCTAAAGTAATCGAGGTTTGGAAGTTTGTTATTAGTTTCTGGCTTCCTTTTTCTAAAAAGTAGCCCATTAAGATGTCCAGAACCCTCCAGTTCTGAGCAGACCCAAGAAGGTTCTGAAAACCAGCCTTTTGTCATTATTGAGTGACTAGTTGTACTTTAAGTGAAAAGTATTCCTATAAAAGTTACCTCAAGAGAGGGAAGATGGACAGTGCTACTGGCTTCTAGGGTGGGCAGAGGCTAGGGATGCTGCTAACCATCCCACAGTGCAGGAGGCAGCATCTCACAACAAAGAATTACTGCCCCTGCATGAGACCACTGATCTAAAGGGTAACCTTGACTGGAACAGTTCGATGCCCCGTCAGTCAGGGTGGGTTATAGGTTTCATCCGGGGATACTGGCTGAGCCTGCCAAGGGTTTGTTGAAAATAGTTGCTGGAGGTGAGGGATCATGTCTTTGGGACCTACTGAGTGAGGTATTTGGGCTCAGTTTCTACCTCTTCCCTTACCCTAATTTTATTTGGATCTTTCCTGAGCCCCAAGACACTCTATACACATTTTATGTCTTTCTGTATGTCTTTTTTAGTATGTGGAGATTTTGAGGGGAAAAGATAAATAGGCTAACCCCTTTATCTGGGGGAAAAAAAGAGCATTTTTTTTGCATTGGTATAATTTCTATCTCTGACTGTAAAATTGCTAATGTAGCAGAACATAATCTTCTTTGTCAACAGAGGTAGGACAAGATTTATCTCAATCCCAATTAAATGATAGCAAAGACCAAGAAGAAAAAAGTTGGAAATGCCAGTCGCGATGGCTCATGCCTGTATTCCCAGCAATTTGGGAGGCTGAAGTGGAAGGATCGCTTGAGGCCAGGAGTTTGAGAACAGCCTGGGCAACATAACAAGACCCTGACTCTACAAAAAATAATAATTAAAAAAAAGTTGGAAACACAAACTTTTCACTTAGGTTAGTAGCAGTTAAGAATCAACTCAGTGAATAAAAATAGCCTTCAAGAAGAGTTATGTTAAGAAAGTATAAACTCCAAAATTTAGCCAGGCATGAGTGGATATTAGCTCTTACAATGTATAATAATTATTACTTAAATTATTTGCTAAATTTTATTTTTAAGTGGTGTAATAGAAATGTATTTAATAGATTAAACTATGTACGTTTTAAGCAAATAACCTTGCCAAATATCTAGAACTAAACTTTGAAATGATCATTAGGGCTATCAAAAATGGCTTGTGAAAATCATATTGATCACATTCGTATTGATTAAAATCATGTCCTTATCTCTGTACTTTCACTGTTTGTCATATCACTAGCATTTATAATAAAGAATATAAGTATGTATTCAAGTATAAATATATATTCAAATATATTCAAATTCTCATGAAAGCAAAACCCAACAAGAATAGCTGTAAAAAGGAGATCATTAAGCACCTTTTTCAAATATTGCCTGATTTCCACTTAGACTTATTAGCTGATTTCTTTTAGACAGTGGCTTCCAAACTTGTCAATCAGAACCATTTAAGAATTGGTGACAGGGCTGGGAATCTCGAATTAAGGTAATAACAACAAAGTCTAAATGACTGTGACACCCATTCATGACCATATGGGTAGTTGCCCTATTGATACTTACGCTAAAGCAAGTTTTAAATGAAGAGGCTCAATTTAAAATAGTTCTGAAATGTTTAATTTGAAGCCCACACATGCTTTGGGTGTTGTAACTCTACCACCCCCTTGCAATGAATAAAAACGTGGGGGAGGGAGAATGTGTTAAACTGTGATTAGTAATCTTTTTATCAAAATAAGGTTATTTACGTCAGCACATCCAATTCAAATTAGGGAAAGGTTGCCTATTTTTAATTTCCTGTATGTGAATGGAATAACTAAAACTGCAATTATTAATTTGGTCAATAAAAAGCCATTCAACTAAAGAGAAAGCAATGGGACCTACTAGTTTTAGTGAATAACATAATTGCATCTAGTCCCCAGGAACTTCTACATCAGTCTGATAGTGTGTAAATGAATCACAGTCTTAATTAACATTTCCATAAATATGCTGAAGGGCAGCTTGGAGAAAATGGAATATAGACTGAACAGGATATACGAGCATCCCAATTTCTACTTCTTCCCATTCCATAGCTTTGCTCTTTTGAAGCTGCCTAATGAACATCTGTATATTTCCACATATATAGGGATATATTTCATCCCCATTGTACTGACCCACTCAGAGCTTTGGAAGGTGACACCTCACAGATAAATACAAGGTTGCATGAATAGGTACTATTTTGTTCTATAAATGATGAATTAAAAAGGGTGGTTTCCAGGAATGCAATGCATTTAAAAATAATGACAGCTGATCATTTATTGATTATTTATTGCCAAATTTGAGTTTATTATTTAAGTTTATTATCTCATTTAATCATAACAGCAACCCTATGAGATAGGTACCATCATAATTCCTATTTTATAAATAAGGAAACCAGGGTACAAACAAGTTTCCAAAAGTTAAATAGCTCATTGGCAGTGGAGTTTCTAAATTTTTTTAAAAAGAAGAAAAGGAAAAAGTCCTATAAAAAATGGAAACCCTTCATTTCTATTAAAAAAAAAAAACAAAGAAAGAAACAAACAAACCCTGGTGTTCACTTTCTTAGCATCAGTGTCTGATTTTCAGGCAGCAAGCTATGTATCAGAAAACTGGGAGAAGTACCCAAGATACTTTGAATCCATTCAAAGGGATTCAAACCCAGATATGTATATGGAACAGGAAGGGCTGGGCACAAAGTTCTCAGCCCATTTCCAGTAGGTAGAACTATTTAAAAATAATTACAGAGAATTATGTGAGGTCATTTGGCAAGAAGGAGTCAATAAAGCAGTGCTCAATGATGTTCTTCCACTCCAACAACTTAAGCTTGCCTATGACTTAAATTGATCGGACTAAAGGAAGAATGACCAAAGCTCTCAGGTATGTTGCCACACCCCTCTGCGTTCCATCTGCAACTCAGCTTTTGTCCTTTAAGTTTCCAATTATTTCATTTGAGCCATACAGTATAAAGGAGAAAGTTGGACAATACAGGTCACAAACTGGGAACTGACTGGCAGTCCCTGGAATCACTTTTGCCTTTAGTCCCTATCATTGTTGATCCAGGTTGTAAAATCTAACATGTGACAAGAGTCTTCCATGTCAGCTGTGGCTCCCATAGCAGTGGCCCAGTGCAGAGAGTCTCCAGGAGGAATGCAGACAATGCAGAACCACCCACATCTGGAGGTTCCCAGTCTGAATGGAGAAGTAGGAACAAAGTTACCATTCCCACTGGCATTGGGGATTGTGCACTGTGCTGTCCTGTCTCACTCAGCTCATTACCCATGGAAAGAATTTAGCAAATTCTTTATTTCTTCAATCAAAGATTGCCCTGTTACTCCTAGTATCTTGGAGTATTCATAAATAAATGTCCTTGAGTTTCAAGAAAAGTCAGCCATTAAAAATCTCTTGGGGGATTTGGGAAAAGATGAGTTAAATTGGAATGGATTTGAAAAAAGTTTTAGTTGGATTTATGGCTTACAGTCATGCAAATGTACAGATATCAACTTGTCTTGTGAATTTAATCTTTATCTTTACTTTTGGAGCTTGCCCCGACTATTTGTAATTGTTACTTCAAAATGAAATCTGTTTAAGTTCTGTGACTTGTTATGCTAATTAGTGGAGGGGCGAGGAATGTTTTCCTTATTCTCCATTCCCTTTCGGTTTGTTTTAGATACCCTGCATTGCAAATATGTGTGGTACTGCAAAATGTTACTAATTGTATCTGTACTGATAACATGCCATTTGCTTTAGGTCAGTTCCACACCCCCCTCCCGCAGCCCCCAACTATTTCTAGCCAGTGGTATTACTTTTGTTACTCTTCCAAATACACACACACACACACACACACACACACGCACACACACACGCACACACAGAGCAACAGTGTGTTCCTTAAATAAAAGAATGATATATATTAATGTTTGACATCATTCATTTACATACTAAATGGAAGCAATTAATTAATTACAGAGTAAAATCAGTTTTTAAAAGATTTTGATATAATGGCTTTTATTTAAATCAGAAAATAGACTCTGTATTTTAGAGCTGGAAGGAAACTTACAGATAATTTAATCTAACGTTTTTATTTTATAGGTAAAAAATCCTGAAGCTCAGAGCAATTGACTTTACCAGGTTTATCGATAACTAGTGGCACAGCGAGGATTCAAGCCTGGTCTTTCTGACTGCAGTCTTTCAGTTATACTAACTCGGCTGCCTCTAAATTTGTGAGAGGGAATTTTCCGTTTCCTTTTCCTGTATTTTAAAAAAATGTCAAAAGCTAACATCCATGTATTTTAGTAAATTTAGCTAATTTTTTTTTTTACTTTTTTATGGATATTGGTAAATGAAAATGTGTTTGCATTTCCCAAGAGTACTTGAATTTCATGAGTTTTACATTTCCTACAAAGAGACCAGGCTCAGCAATTTAATTTTCCTGGACCTAAGAGCTTTCATCAAAGCCTTCACCTTGACAAATAATTGGTTTTGGGAATAGGGGATGGAGATAATTCAGAGCTATGATAAGCATTCATTCACTTATTCAGGCAGACATGTATGGCATGCCTGTTATGTTTTAGACACTGTGCTAGGTACAGGTTGTGCAAATATAATTACAGCATAGTTCTTTCCCTTGAGGAATATTTTTTTTCCTTTCTTCCCTATTAGCAAAGGATCTGATATATTCTTGAGGCTCTTAAATTAGGTTAATGTCTCCCAAGGTATAGTAAATGCACTACTTGTGGTATGCCACATGATTTTAGGTGGTAACAGACACACATTTTAAAAAAATAGCTACACATTCATCTCAGCATATGAAAATGTAGTTACATATTCATTTCAATGTAGAAAAACCAAAACAGCTCACAAACCCATATTTAATGGCTGTTATATGTCTTAGGACACCGCTGATCATGCTGGTGACCTACATTATGCAGATTATATGAACTGTAGGCATGATGCTCAGGCATGTTCTGTAAACCTTCAGCCATAACATTTCAGAAGTATGATGATACAGATTTTTTTTAAAGTACAGATGATATGAATTAGTACCATGGATTCTGCATAGACTGAATTTCTGTGTTCATCACACTGTATTCTTTAAAAAATACGTGAAAATGTCACTTCTGAAAGTTGATAGTCACTTAGTATATGAAATATAATACATAACTTTATTATACTAATCATAAATAGTTCCATTCTAAGAAACATATTTTTAGGTATACATGTTAGAAATTTATTAGAGTTATTATTTGTATTGCTTGCTTTAAAATGTTTAATTTGTAAAACATAACAATTGCTTTTTATTATAATTTTAAGGTTATCCTAAATTATGGCTAATAATTATTCACTTTCTTATTTTTAATTCAAAGATGTGTACTACAAACAGTTCAAAGCTAATCAGTAATAACAAGCAATGTTAAACTTACTTGTTTAATGAGATGGTTGATCTTTTAAGTTAGCGTCTGCAGCTTCAACCTGAATATCTAGGCAATAAATAGGCTTTTTGCTATGTTGAAACTAGCTCACACACCTACATCACTTCTTTGTCAGCTCTTAAAAAACCAAGTACTGGGCTGTGAATGACTGGGTAAGGTGTAAAGGCTGTAACAGGCCAGAGAGAGCCTACATCTCAGTTTTTCCAACTAAAAATCTCTGATAGTATGATTTTAAAAAAAAAGCAAGAAAGAAGAAGAGGAGGTAAACAATAGCAGACTCCTAGGCCCAGTCTCCAAAGAGTTTAATTTGGTAGATTCGGGGCTGAAAAAAAACCTGCATTTAAAAAACTTCTCATCATGAAAATAATTCAAACCTACAGAAAAATATTATTTAAAAAATACTCATATATCCCATTACTTAGATTCAACAGTTATTAACCTTTGCCTTATTTGCTACATCTATTTTTTTTTAGGTATTTTAAAGCAAATGCCAGCCATCATGATATTTCATACTAAACGTTTGAGTGTGCATCTCTTAAAAAATGACATCTTCTTGTATAATAAGATACCATTGCCACTCCTTAGGATTTTAATAATTCTTTAGCATTCAAACTTTCCATGTCCCCCAAATGTCATTTTACAGTTGGTTTGTTAGAATCCAGGACCAAACAAGTTCCATGCATTGTATTTAGTTATTATACAAGTTAGTTTTGCTTTTTAATGAAGAATTCCCCTTTCACCTGAAACTACCATTAACCAGTACCTCAATCAGGCTGGCCCTCTAGGCTTCTAGAAGACAATTTGGATGTAGAAAGGGTCAGAAACATCATTCTTCTTTCAACATATTTCCATGTTCTATGCATTTATCAGTCTGAATTCTTTTTAGTGATCTTAGAAAGACAGGATGGGAATGAGAGGGAAAGGGCTTCCAGGATGTGAGAACTTTAGATAGACAAGAAACTATACTTCTAAAGGAACTGTGCATTTTCTGTGCCATCTTTCCCCAAAATGTTTTGCAAAATGTTTCTGAGATTAAAAGTTATTCTTTTCAAGCAGCTCAGGAGGTATGCCGCACAGCATTTCCCTTTTGCAGGCTCATAATGCACATTTAACATACTGTATTAAAGACTTCTTGGTGTTCTACAAAGAAATTTTACTCAGTGTTTCCCAAACTTACTTGATTATGGAGTTGGGGTCCTCTCCCAACAGGTCCCTTATTAATATCTCTTAGAACATAGTTTGGGAAGCGCATTAATCCATGCTAATATTATGACTGCTTTTCTTAGGTAGCCCAATAAGAATTTGTTACGGCAAAACACCTTGTAGTCACTTTTGCTAATTTTTCCTCTAAGTGCTATTAAGTACAAGAGATGAGCTGAGTAATAAGCTGCTGCCTGAGTTAGGATTTAATTTAAAGCCCTAAAATTTGAAGACTTAATTGGTAAAAATCCAAATAATCTCTAATTACCAGAGTTTGTGTTGACTGTTATAAAGAGAAAAAGTAATTTCACAGTGTATCACTCAGGTTCTCACCTCCCGTCCCGTGTTCCTCTTACCACATTCTCAACCTAAGGCTTGAACAACCCCTAACTTGCTTCTATAAGGAATAGGTGAACTAATGAAACCAGACATCCTAAAGTATCACTTTTTCCTCTCATGATGACCATATAAGTATTTACGGGAAAAAATGGAGTGAGAGACACAAATCAAATGTTCCTAAAGACAGAGAATAAGGGGCATCCACATGGGAATGGCTTCTTCAAGAGAATTCTTCCAAGCGCCCCATAAATTCTAAGTGCTCCATTCCTTCTATATACTGCTCTGGCTGCCACCATGCAGAAATGCCAGGTGGCAGTGGGTGGCAGTGACATCAGTGAAGATTCATCTTACCAGAGGGAAGCAGAACTATTACTCAAAAAATGTACCAGTTTAATTCTGGAATGTCTCAATTTCTCACCTTGGGTGAGAAATGTCTTTCTGGATTTTCTCTGCACTTATCTGGGCAAGTACTCAGAATGAACAATCTTTTCTTAGCTAGGAGAAAATCAAAATGCCTTTTCAGTAAGCAGGAATCCCACTCCTCTACCTTGCTCCTGAAGCTGCCAGTTTGACTCTTAGTCCCCAGGGTTTGACCTTTACATGTACATATGGCACCAAAGTGTGGAAATGAGTAGAAGCCCTACACCACAGGATAACTGTTGGCTGCTTGATTTAGGTACAATAATTGGCCATTGTAAAATCTCATTGTTACATTTTCTCACTAATTGACATTCACTTTTATGCCCCCTGCTCATTAAAATTTTTCTCCTTTGTTTATTCTCAGTTGTCATAGTGAAATAAAATCCAACTTGGAACTAGATGACGTGGGCTTGAATCCCAGCTTCACTCACTATCTGTGCAACCTTATATAATTTGCTTAATCTCTCTGCACCTGTGCTGCTTCACCTGTGAAATGGTGATTATAAAACCATCTCAAGGATTATGAGTTTCATGATATAAAAACTATGGAGACACTCATTTCATATCCAGTATGTGGGCAGTTAACAAATGTTGAGTGCTTTCTTCTCTTTTTCTCTGTGTGTATAACTTATCACCCAATCCCATCATTTTGAGAAGAAAAGCAAGAGTAAAGGACTTCCTTGATTTAGCTTTTTTGTTTTCTTGGAAATAACACCATGGACCATGAAAGGCTTATCCTACAGGGATCTACTTCAGTTTGCTGGAGCACAGGAAGAGTTGTGTAGGAGAAGCCACTGGTCAGTTGGCTGGAGGGAGAAGGCTGCTTGTCAGCACAGAGCCTCTGCACCTGCTCACATCAAGCACTAGCTTTGTATTTTACTGATTCTATTTGACTAGCACAAGAAATAACAACTAAGCATCCCTTTCTGCTTGTACTGATATCAAAGGGCCTGTTTCAAATTGATATGTGGACTCTAGTCACTGTAAAATGCTTAGGATCCCACTGAATGGGTATAATTAAAGAGAGACAATAAGAAGTGTTGGCAAGGATGTGGAGCCACTGAAACCCTCATACACTGCTATTGGGAATGTAAAATATTTTTAATTTTGGAAAATAATTCATCAGTTTCTTAAAAAGTTAGACCTACGATATCACCTATGATATTGCTCTTATGAATTACCCAAGAGAAATGAAAACATATGTCCACAGCAAGACATGGATGTGAATGTTCATAGCAGCATTATTCATAATAGCAATTGGAAACAATTTAAATGTCCATCAGTTGGTGCACAGACAATGGAACATTATTCTGCAATAAAAGGGAACAAACTACTGATACAAGCTACAACATGGATGAACTTCAAAAACATGCTAAGTGAAAGAAGGCAGGTGCAAAAGACATTGAATGATTCCATTTAAATGGAAAATCTATAGAGACAGGAAGTAGATGAGTGGTTGGCTGGGCATAGGAATGGAGATTGGCTGAAAACAGGCATGAGAGATATTTGGGGGATGTTGGAAATGTTCTCAAAGTAGATTGTGGTTGTAATTACATAACTCTAGAAATTTATTAAAAAATCATTAAATTGTACATTTTAGATGGATAAATTTGATGGTATGTCACTTATACCTCAGTTGTTAAAAAAAAAGAATACTTATGTAACTCATGATCTTCTCCATATTAAAAGTAGTATTCGGTGGTTGTGGGGAATATCATAATGAAGTTGTGTTCTTGGAAGTAGGTACCCATCTGTCTTTCAGCTCAAATGGAGTCAGACCTCCCTGTGCATAGGTTCCACATCCGTGGATTCAACCAACCAAGGATGGAAAATATTTGGGGAAAAAATGTGTCTATACCAAATCTGTATAGATTTTTTTCTTGTCAGTATTTCCCTAAACAATACAGTATAACAATTATTTATATGGCATTTACATCATTGTATTAGGTATTATAAATAATTTAGAGATGATTTAAAGTATACGGGAGGTTGTGCATAGGTATATGCAAATACTATACCATTTTATATCAGGAACCTGAGCAACCTTGGACTTTGGTATCTGGGAATGGGGGTGGGGCTCCTGGATCAATCCCCCAAGGATACCTCGGGATGACTGTATTCACTGTTCTGCAACTCTGATGGTAAACAGCGCCAGTGCTCCGGCTTTCTAAATGGGTAAGGCATGGAGCAGTGAGTGAAGGGGAGATGCAGGTCAGGTGACAACAGAGCCAAAGAGAGTACAGAGAGATGACGTGCAGGCCAGAAGCTGCTGCTTTTCTCAAGCATCAAGAATGGAAATGGCAGGGGCTTGCCTGTGTGGTTTGGTCTCTTGAGAACCAGCACCCAACATGTCCATCCTTGTCCATTTCTTGTCATGGTCCAACAGTCTCTCTCTGCCCTACCATCTCTCACTCCTGCTGCATCGTGATTTCTGATCTCTGGGCTGTATTTCTCCATCTGTTGGTCCCTCCGTCACTTGTCCACCACAGTGTCCTATCTGGCTAGATTTTCTTCTGATATCACTTAATCCCTATATGCAATATTTCAAGCCAAGGAAAACTCAATCTTTCAATTGGTATTTTTCAGACACTTACAAAATGTCTTTCTATTAATATTAATCCACCCATGTATCAATGAGTACCGTAAACACTATCTGGGTGATGGGCACACTTATAACTTTGACTCAAACTGTACAAAAGCAATTCATGAAACTAAAATGTTTGTACCCCCATAATATTCTGAAATTTAAAAAAAAAATCTAGGTTCCATTCACAAACATATATCTAAGAAACTGAGATTATTAATTTATAATTTACATTTTTTAAGAAAATAAATGTGGTTCAGGATCTCAAAGAATAGTGAAGTTTGGTTAGCTCAGGACTCAATACTTCAATGCTCCCTTTCAGCTTCATCCAGTTCTAGTACTTCAGAGTAAGATCATCAAGAGAGTGGAAGTACTATCTCATGTGGATAAAAATGATGCTTTTATCATACTGATGGTTGCACTTCTAAAGGCTGTGCAAAATAATCAGAAATTATGTGAATCAAATAAACATTAGTTCATTAGGCATACAGTGCCTGTTTAAAGTGAAAGCCTACTTAAAACCTACTCAAAATGGAACATACTCTCACAGGCCTATCTGCCAGTTGAATAATTTGGATTTTGAACTGTAGGGTTTTTTTTCCCCTGAAGCTTATAGTACTTTACAAATTATAGTTAATATTATTGAGTACTTGTGATGTTCCGGGAACATTATTTAATCTTCACAATGACGCTATGAGGTAGGTACAATAATTATCTCTATGTTATGGAGGAGAAAAGACATAAAAAGACATAAAAAGGTTCTCTGCTCAAAGTGACAGTTGGTAAGTAGCACAACCAAGACTCATACTCACATCTTTCAGACTCCAAAGCCAGTGTCTTCAATCCCTATACACTATCCATCTAAATGGACCTCATGATAATAAATATTTTTCAAAAATGGTCGCCCTCAGTTTTACAAATGGGGAAGCCTTGAAAGGAGAAGGGCAGATGACTTTTATTCAAGAATAGGCAGCAAGTCAGTTCTTTGTAGACTTTTGTCCTTGAGCTATACAGTCCTTCTCTGCTTTGTAAATTGCTCAGCAGGTTATAAAACTCTATTGAACAGGACTCTCTTCTTTTGTAGGGTACTCACCTGTATTCTAGCTGTAGGTTCTCCAGACAGCCAGAACATTTCAGATTCTTCATTTGCTGGAAATCACTGCAGTAGCTGAAAATAAAAGAACCATTTGTGTTTAGGTTACTAGGTAATTAGAGCTGATTTAAGTAGCAATTTTGTTTGCTACATTTAATTCAAAGATTTTGGCATCAGTTTCACTGAGGAAAAGATAGGAAGGATTACAGATCAAGCACATTATCACATGATGTATATATGCATATGCTTTAAGTAACTAGTCATTTGACTTAAGGTAAATTATTATATGTCAAATTCCTTGAAGATGTCCCTTTGGTATGTCTTAGAATTGTTTTGTCCTCTTAATATGACATCAGGCAAAAGTAGCAGGGAAGAATAACAAATCCAAAAAAGGAAATGAGTAATTTGCAGAGGAATATGCCTTAAAACCTTTCATTATGAAGGTGTAGCTGCTGCTATAGTCACTATGCAGAAAACCCAGTGCTGACCCTGATGATGATAAATAAAGAAAAAGTCCCACAGCAAGCCTGTAACATACTACAAACTTTCCTGCTTTCCCTCTGAAAGGTCTTTATCATGAGTTCAAATAAGGTTACTCAATAATTTTTATTTTTCTTCAATAAGATAAATCTCAAAATGCTTTAATCTATTGACAAACAAGATACAAAATACGATCATTATCTTCCAGGTCTTGGTACATAAACAATAATAACTTTTATTTATTTAGAGCCTTCTACATAGAAGGCATTATACTTGGTATTTCACATTTATTATTTTTAATCCTGATAACTTGGTAATATAGGTATTCTTACTCCTATTTACAGGAAAAAAAGAACAGAAAGCAAACAAACAAGCAAAACTGGGGCCGGGGAGATTAGAAAAATTCTATCTGACTCAAAATCCATGTGCTTTCCATCATGCTATCTTGTTCTTCATCAAACCTTGGAGTACCACCAAGAATTAGATGATTTTTTGGCTCCTTGAACAAGTATTTATCTTACTTATTTAATGCCGAGCAGGAACTTAGAGTATGACAATCCCTCCCACCCCGAAAATAAGACATGGACCTTGTTCTTCAGGATTGCATATTTTAGTAAACAGAAAAGGAGAATAGAATTAAGTTCTTAAAAGGATGACTCAGATAGTAAATGCTAGGGGAATTTAGAGAAGGGAGCAGTTAACATGAAATGAAGAGAATGGGGGAAGCTTCCTCAAATGATGTGAGCCCTGGGTGGACCTGATATTAAGGCAAGGTTTGGATAAGCAGAGAAGAGAGGGAAGAACATTCTTCAAAGACCTGGAACTTGAAATGAACATGTTGCATCAGAGAACAATGAGGACACCCACCTGGTTGGAGTGATGGGGTCTGTGCTAGGGACCAAACAGATCTGAAGGCTAGAGCAATTTATCTTACAGTACCTCACTGTGCCACTAATGAAATTCAGTTCCAGTCAGGGGCCAGGGAAGAGTTACCCAGGTACTGCTTCCTGGCATGGGCAGAAATATGTCTCTTTTTCATTAAAAAAGAAAAAAGATAAGAAGAATCCCAGAAGGGCCATGGGACAAATATAGGCTTCGAAATCAGAATTTCGGGGTTCTGTTTTCAGTTTCAGTCATTTATTCTCAGAAAATGCAACAGAAGAAATTATTGAACCTCTTCTGAATTAGTTTCTTTTAAACGAGAAAAATATACAACCCCCTCTACCAACACCACTACCTCTCCCCAACACACACACACGCACACGCACACGCACACACGCACACACACACAAATTCATCTGATTCTAAATACACAGAGTGCTGGAATAACATACCAAGTGTTCAAAATACTGATTTGGGTCATGAAGATGCTCTCAAACTGCCCTGTTTCTACTGCCTTCTGGTTTATACTGTGCTGAAGACAGAGTGAGCAGTAAATTATGTTCTGTTAATATTATGATAGTGTTGCCATCTTTTAGTAAAACAGGACAGATAGTGTTAACTATCTTTATACTTTTCAAGCATGGTTTCTGGACACAATGTAACTTTTTATTATCATTACAATTTTCTGGCTACCTGGACATCTTGAAAATTTTCCAAAATGTTTAGTTGATGTTTTTAATTTGTACAAGATTAACGTGAACAATTATTTTAGCGCATTTTAAGAAGACAAGCTAGCCTCTCAGACAAACTTTCCCAACCTCCCTCAGCTCTAAAATTTGGAGAGCTGAAAAAAATTCATTTCACTAATTTGCTGAGGGTAAAAGATTTGGTGCTGATGTTTAGCAATCTCAGCGCTGCAGTTGAGAAGGGCAAGTGGAAAGCATCCCTCTGGGCTTCTGGGGCTGGACTGAATGAAGCAGCTCTAGGTGATGTTCTTGTCCACTGGCTAAACAGAGCCTTGTGAAGTCTGTTATATAAAGGACAGAGCAATGGGCTAGATGTACACATTCCACAATGGGGTAACACACCTAAACCATGTGCCCTATTGAAAGCCAGGAATGAAAGAGGGGGAAAGTTTACAAGTTGGAGAGTCCAATTTACCCTTGTATATTCCACTCAGTCTCCCAGACCCTTGGAATTATCCTTATCTAAATTTTTTTTTTTTTTTGAGACAGGGTCTCATTTTATTGCCTGGGCTAGACTGCAGTGGCATCATCATAGTTCACTGCAACCTCAAATTACTGGGCTTAATTGGTCCTCCTGCCTCAGCCTCCTGAATAGTTGAGACTACAGGTACACCCCGCAATGCCTGGCTAATTTTTCTATTTTTTGTAGAGAAAGTAGTCTCGCTGTGTTGCTCAGGCTGCTCTTGATGGAACTCATAGGCTCAAGCAATCCTCCTGCCTTGGCTTCCCAAGAGTGCTAGGATTATAGGCATGAGCCACTGTGACTGGCCTCTTATCCAATCTTTTACTAATTTACCCACATGATGTTCCCAGTAAGGGCTACAGTGTCTAAGTTGGGAAATATCAGAATAAGTTTGATAGGAAATTTTTTGAATCTATTTCCAGAGCCCTTAAACCACAGTTCTTGCTTTAAAATCACCATACAGTATCTTCTTGCTTTCATTCATTTCATTTCATTCATTTATTGAAGGTCTACTACAACTATAGTAAAACATAGTCTACACTCAGCTTGGTCATAGCCTAGTGGGAGAGACAGATAAGTCAACGAGACTTCACAACACAGGCAGGCAGAGTACTGCGACATTGATGGTGCTGATGGAACAAGGTGCATGGCGATGGGTGGGGGCAGCTGTGATCGGAAACCTTCCAGGAAACTGTGCCAGCTGGGAAAGCTTTGGAGGATGGTGAGGAGTCATCCAGGTTGAGAAGAGGTAAAGGTGACCTTTGCAAAAATATGAAAGGTGACAGAGTTGGAAGAGGGCTGAGCGATTTGTAGAATTACAGCTTTCAGAGTGACCAGCCAGGCTCTAGTTTTCATAATCTAACATAGTCAGACCTGTGGGATTCAAGAGCCCACCTTAGAGGCCTCTCCTTGATTATGAGTCAAGACATGTGATGACAGACTGGTTCAAAATGCATAACTCAATGGGGCAGAGATTCCATAATGTGGGAATCTCGTTTCATTTCTTAAAATATGGTCAGGAATTCCACCAAGATCATTTTTGTTTTGTTTTGTTTTAACAATCACCTATTCCTCTCTCACATTCCATACACTTAAGGTATTGCTCTAACATGTGGGTAAAGGCCAGTTGATTTTAAAATTTGATCTCTTATTTTTTTTGAGGAGCAGGTATTATTTATCTTTATTGTACATTCAAGAAAACTGAGGATCTTATGACAAATAACAAAGCTACAGAGAAGAAATTAGATTGAAGAGCTCCCAAAGCTTGGGATGAATCTTTAGGGTACTGTGAATAACAGTAAATACTCCAGAAACTGAGTTGAGCAGGTAATGTATGTGTGAGTTGGGGGTTGGTCTGGGATTGACTCAGAGTCAAGCTCTAGGGTAGGAAATGGCTCTACCAGTGGATACTATAAAAGGACTTGGGGCCGGTGTGGTGGCTCACGCCTGTAATCCTAGCACCCTGGGAGGCCGAGGCGGGAGAATCGCTTGAGGTCAGGAGTTCAAGACCAGCCTGAGCAAGAAGGAGACCCCGTCTCTACAAAAAAAAAATAGAAAAATTAGCCAGATGCAGTTGCATGCCTGTAGTACCAGCTACTTGACAGGCTGAGGCTCAAGCCCAGGAGTTCGAGTTCAAGGTTGCAGTGAGCTGCACTCTAGCTGGGATGACAGAGCAAGACTCTGTCTCAAAAAATAAATAAATAAATAAATAAATAAATAAATAAATAAATAAATAAAAGGACTTGAACCTACAATGAACCATCTTTCTTCTGTATTTCTTCCTATAATCAAGGACTAGGCATCAGGACTACTGCTATAGTACCCCTTTCTTTTATCTGTGATCCTCAGCTCCAGCTGGGAGATTTATTTTCTTCTGTAGAGCTGCCTTTAGTGATCATTTTATTCTATTGTCATTGGTATAAATGTGGTGAAATAGCTTGGTGAAATGGTCAGAAATAGCTTGATTTGCACTCTGTTAGGATGACACTGATTCCTACCCCTCTCTCCCTATTGTCCCACCTAAGCAGGTGCCCTTAACACAAGGTATGGAGCCTCAAGCTTTTACAATTTGGTCGGGGGTGGGGTGGGAGTGAGAGGGTGGGGAGGGAGATGCTCTTTAAAACAAAGAATAAAAAATTACATGTAAAATTAAGTGAAAAAATGAATAATTATTTAGAGCAAGGAAAGAAATCACAACAGGTTACTGGAGGCTTTAGGACTTTGCCTAAAATATCTTTAGATGAGTTACCAGAGAGGCTTAGAAATACTTCCTAATTGCAATCTGGCTTCTATTCTGCACCTACAGCACCCTGCAAGTCCCAGCCACTCCCCACTCACAGGGACCCATGCACGTGAGGGACCTGAAGCTTGCACTCACTGGCTTCGTGGTTCCCCCAGATGTGGTACCACTGACAAAAGCTGTAGGAGAATAGCTTGGCTATAAGTCCTCATTTGCCAGCACAGTTCCAGGTTATGCCTGGTATTCTTATTTACATTGTAATAATTCCCTTTTCATCCTAAAAAACAGTCCTGGTTTGCGTGATAAATGATATGATCACCCTATTTATGTTGGTCCCCTCTGTGACCACACAAGCTGGGCCCAGATAAGGAGCTTTCAGTTCTAACTTTAGCACCTTCACTAGCTTTCTGGTCCAGCTGGGCCTGGAAGAATCTGTTACCCAGTCTTAAAAGTGGGGGTAATCACATTGACCTACTTACAGTGGGTTGCAAGGAAGGTTCTGTTGCGTGTTTTTCTATCTTCTTAAAAAGTATTGTTTTGGTATCATGTATTAGGACTTTTTAAAAAATTAGTCATTGATATATACAGTGTCTTCCACTTAGAGATCCAAGAATTTGTAAGTAATACATCTAATCCAGTAGATTCAGTCCTCTCTGTTATGCTTTCATGAAGATCCACCCACCTTTCTGAACAGCCTACAGGGTGGAGCAGCAGGACATTCAGGACTGGTTAAAAAGATAATCTGGGTGGCCTGTCCTTTGGGTGCAACGTTGCATCCAAATGTGCTGGTGGAGCTAAGGAAGTTTATCCAGGCAATAACTTGGCCTTGGTGGGTCCTACTGTGTCAGTTCATCACTGTTAGAGAAAGACAGGCAGAAAAGCAAGGAAGAAAACTCCACCCCCACGAGAAGCTGGTTTTGCACAGCTGGACCAGTAAGGATGTCAGGACAGCTCTATTATGGATAGGCTACTGGGTCCAACACCACCACTTCAGAGCCTTTGAGTCTTATAACATCCAGCACAAATAACCAGGCTTATTTTCCCTGCCAAAGTCACATGCGATGTTGAGGTAACATCAAAAAGTTAAGGTGGAAAAGGCAGTTTCCTCTGAGTGCTGATTTGGGCACATAAACAGTGGCGTGGTTAAATGCCAGTCTGTGTTTAAGCTAATTATACTTCAGCCCTGGAATGTGGTGGTGTGAAAGCCCCATTGCAGCAAACAAGGTTGATCCTATCAGCAAACTCTGGCAAGTCAGCTAGTCTGGATGCTGCTTCTCCCTGAATTTACTACTTCCTACTGGGGAATTGTCTCTGGGAATGTCAGAACTTGAAGACAAGTATGGGTGCACTGCCCAGCTCTCTAAGGCTGGTGCCAGCTTGCCACCAACAGTATGTCTGCAGTATGGCTTGGGGACCTTGGCCCATAGCAGCTTGCAGTCACTTATGCTTAGTGGGAGCCCTCAGAAAACAGCTGAGACCCATAGGAGTGGCAGTAGCCTGAGTCCATGCATTGCCCTGTGTTGCTAGATCCTGCTGGGGTTGGACTGCCACTGCTCTGCAAGCCAAAGAGAACTATCCAGAGAAAGGCTAGCGGAGGGGGCAAGACATCCTGGGGAGGGTGACATCCCTAGGGGTCAAGAAATGATGGTTTTTAGCTGCTGGCCCCAGAAGCCCTGCCCTAATGGGCCCAGGCAAATGTCGGACTGGGGTAGCCTAACTTCATTCTAAATGGAGGGACACGGGGGCCTATTGATACATTTCCACTTTGGAATCATACCTTTCTCAGGGAAAAAGACTCAGTAATCACCCCTCTGCCCTTCATCCTGGCACCCAGTCCCCAACCATGTGCCAAATCCGTGGAACTTTTCTTATGGTCTGGGGAGAATCTTTCCCCTTTATCCTTATGGAACTTCCTTCATAAGTTACTGCTGGCAGCTATGTTTGTGCTAATTAGCTGCCCTGGATGGATTTATTCCATCTAGTTGTAAATTTTAGAGAAGTTCCCAGGCCAATTTAAAAGTAGAATTCACAGGCCAGGCTGAGTGGAAATCAGGTTTGGATGACTTCCACAGAGCAAGTCGAGCCAATCCCCACATGTTTGAACGCCGCGTTCCCAGGGAGCTAAGTCAAAGTTGTGGAAGGATAGACCTGGAAGAAATCTCATGTAGCCCATTTAGATTAGTCACTTCATTTTACAAACAAGGCACCTGGGGCTCATAAAGGTGAATTAACTTGTGCTATCACACAGCTATTTGCTGGTCACCTCTGAAAGTAAGAAGGGTATGGGTGACTGTATAGATTACAGGGGAAATAGCTTGTCTTCTAGGACAACTTGAACATGGTTGTCATAAAGGAAGGACTTGTCTATTACTCTCGAGTTCATCCTTCTTTTTACCTTCTGACTTTTTTCCCCATGGAGTAATATTATACCCCTAAAGAAAACACATGGAATTCAGCTGTTGAGATATTTCAGATATTCCAAAAAGTATACAAAGTAGCTGACATAATTTTGGTAGGTGCAGTGGACCAGCTGCTAGAAAGTACAGAGTTCCCCAAACATCTGGACTGATCCGTGTCCCAGGTTCCAGTTACACACTCTGCATTAGCTATAAGCTTCATGCTCTGAATGTGGAATAGTCCCTGATTCCCCATCTGTCTCTGGCACTTTCAGAGCAGTTAGGGAAGGTTCAGGAGGTGGTGATGTGGGGAGGTGTGTTTTATGGGGTATTTGGGAAGAAATCTTTCTGGCCGTGCTTATGACAACTCTTCCAAAGAGCATCTTTTTCTGTATGTGTTGGCCTCCTCCCCCGTCTTCCCTCCCCGCTGTCCACCATGCCCCAGACACCGACTAGTTTCTTTTCGTCCTCGTGTCCTAACTAAATGTAAATCCTCAGAAAAGTCTTCTACCCAGGTTAATGCAGGTAATGTGATGTACTCAGAAAATATAATTATTCTCAAACAAAATGCCCGGTTCTTCTTTTTCAAAACCCTTGCCACACTGGGGAATGGTGGCGTGTGCCTATAATCCCAGCACTTTGGGAGGCTGAGGCAGGAGGGTCGCTTGAGCCCAGGAGTTGGAGACCAGCCTGAGCAACAGAGCGAGACCCCATCTCTACAAAATATAGAAAAACTAGCTGGGCTTGGTGGTGCACACCTGTAGTCCCAGCTACTAGGGAGGCTGAGAAAGGAAGCTTGCTTGAGCATAGGACTTTGAGGTTGCTGTGAGCTATGATGACACCACAGCACTCTAGCCTGGGCAACAGAGCAAGACTCTGTCTCAAAAAAAACAAAAGAAAAAAGAAAAAATGAAGGTACAAAGAGGTTAGGTAACATGACCAACGTCTCACACACATATATGTGATATATTAAATATAATTAATATATCATATTCAATATATTTCACATAATAGGTCCATATTCATGTTGGTTATGTAACTGAAATGCAATTCTAGGGTATTGAACTTTACTCAATAAGGTTTCCCATATTGAGCAATACTGCAGGTGGGAGAATGATTTCTGGCTCCTCTTGGTCATCATTCCCTTCTGTCTGCATCTCCTGCCCCTGCCCTCCCTGCCTTCTCTCTTCCCTTCCCTTCTCTGCTCCCCTTCCCCCTGCTGTTCAGTACTAAAATCTCTGACAGAGCCACTTTTCTGCCAGGCTATCATATATAAGGTCAGTGTTCCCACATTCCAAAGGTAGGTAAAAATGTGTGTGGAGAGCAGGGAATTCTGCCAGAACAATGACTCACTGTGCACATGCAAAATGGTTCAATAATAGGTCACTGCCTTAGCAAGAGCAACACTGCCTGCCCCTGTGGAAAATAAGGTAGCTCCACACAGCACTCCTGATGCTTTAGAAGCAGCTTCCTATGACAGATGGGAAAGCCATACCCATCACAAACCATATCCTGGCTCTTTGTTTCATGGGCATATAAGGTGATTTTCAAAAGGAGATGAGCATGAAATGCAGTTCTTGACATCCATCTTCGTAGTAAGCATGCACACACAGACACCTCTAGGTGACGCAGCTACTTAGATAGGTGAATATATAGGTAGTGGAGTATCTGGTCCCTTTGTTTCTCCCAGTGGTTTGTTTACTTGCTTGTCATTTGGCTCATATTCCTGCTCATTAGAACATCCATTAATAGAAATATAGGATTATGGTGGAACTGGGAGAGGCCACCTCCTGCCTTGCTTTCTTCCCAGCCCAACCTAGACTGTGTGGAAAGGACCTGGGCCCTCTCTCACACCTCAATTCCTTTGAGCCTGTGTTTTTCACCAGTGCCAACCCAGTAAACCCACCCTGGGACAGCCCCACAAACCAGCCTCCTTTGTTGTAACTGCTGCTGGGAAGCAAAAAATATCAGCCCTTGCAGATTGGAGTTCTCATAAATTTATGATCTTAGCACTCACCTGAACTTTAAGGCTATCTCACAGTTGTGTGCTTATCCTCAGCTCCCTTTCCCTTCCCCCTCAGCAGCTGTACCCAGCCTTCACCACTTCTGCAACCCCATCAGTCTGGTCTAAGCCTGTGGTTCCCAACCTTGGCAACCCATTACAATCACTCCAAGATCTTTCAAAAATCTCAGTGTCTAGGCTGCATCCCAGAACAGTTAGATTGTATTCACTGGCAGTGGATCCAAGCATCAAAATTTTTTTAAAGCTCCCTAGATGACTCCAGTCAGTGTACAGCCAAGGATTAGAACCATTGCTTTAGGCAAATAATGTCACCTCCTACTTCACCAGAAAGTGTAAGGCTGTAAAGCACAGATACCTCAACTGCCTATCCTCTTGCTTTTCCACATCCTGCCTCACCCTGTTGTCCTTTCCTCTAGTCTTAGAGGTTGACATGTCCCTCTTTCTATCCCAGGATAACACTTTAAATTATGTCCTTTACACCCATTTCTTCTGAGATCTTCCAAGACTTGCTTTTATCTCTAATTTTTTCCTTTCTACTGGATCTTTCCCTTCAGATTATAAAGAAGCTTAAGTCCTCTCCTCTTCCCATCTTTAGAAGGTGTCCCTGGAGCTTGTCATCTCTACCTATGTCTCTAGGCTCACATCCATCTGCTCTCTCCTTAATCCTTTGTATTCTGGCAATAGTCTCACTGGAATACCAGGCGTTCTTAGCTGCTCTAACTCTTACTAATCTTTCCTAGCTTGGCTCATCTGCTACACCCTACATGAAATTTCTAGAATTCACTGCCTGGATCAAGACTCTTCCAAAGTATTAAGCACGTTCAAGTGGGATTCTCTCTTTGTTTTTCCCTCTTCTCCTCTCAAATGTAAGCTCCTTGAGGGCAGGAACCACGTCATTTTTGTCTTTGTGAACATCAGCACCTGGCTAACAGTAGGCATTGAATCTATGCTTGTGGAAGTGAATTACAAAACAATTTTCCACCCAGATTCTTGGGCAGAATGACATGGTCTAACTGGCTGTACTGAATTTCATTTCTGCATTCCCCTTCGCTTTTATTCCCTTGGACAACTGCCACAGAAATGATCTGGGGCAATTATTGGTGCATTCTCTGGGGTTTTGTATTACGCCACCGAATAATGCCATATTTTCTTGCTTAGGATAGATTTCTAAAGAAGCCTACTACAGGATTCCTCTCCTCAGCATATCCATACTTATTAAGGTCATTGCCCCAACAATAGTGATTATTAATAGTCAAAAGAAATACGAAGCAACAACAAGGCTTGTATCTTGTATACACTTTCAGAAATTAAAATTCATGCCCCAAAGCAGTCTGCTTTATTTTAGAATCCAGCACCATTTCTTCGCAGTTGGCCAGAGCTGGCCTACCTCTGCAGAGGGGACGGAACAGACTGGGCCACTATACTGAGCTTTTCGTGGCCGCAGCTCACCAAAGTTTTTCTCTGTTTCCTTTTATTTTCCTCTCAAACTCTCCTTCAAAAGTACAGATTACTCGTCAGTCATACTCTAAATGCTTAGCTCCCTCCATGGACTAGTCAAATCCCTACCCCGCCTGATTAATTAGCGAGTAAATCTAAGAAACTCCTCAGCCTTATGGCCCTTCTTTCTGCCAAGTTTTGTAAAACTCATAGACGGCATGTATTCATAAGCACAAGAAAACACCTGTGAGCAATTAACCACATACCCTTGCTTTAGAGGCTTTGGAAATATGCTGATGGCCCTTAGAATGTTGTCACAGGTCTATAATTATGTGAGACCACAACCAAATCATCCCAATGGTCCAATTACAGGAAGGGTCATTCTTTCAAATACAACATGAGGCTGCTTCTAAAAATAATCCTGCCTGAGATTCAGAAAGAAGTATTCTTTATGAGGCTGCTACTTTAAAGGAACTACATGTAAGAGTTTGAAGGGAGTTGTGCGTCAAGACATTTCTCTGAAATATGTATATGACCATTGTATGGGGAAGGGAAACCACCAAAACCAATTAAAAGAATTCACTGAATTAAAACATCTTATTTAAAATCATCTACCCAGAAAATGTCCCATATAACTCTTGGTTTCTGTTTGGCCAGAAACAACATCCACAGAGTTAATAAACCAAGTCTGCAACCAACAGTGTGTCCTTTGAAAATGTAAAAAGCCACCTTTTGGAGTGAACAGTCCACTGTAGAATCACAGAAGAAAAAGATAATCTTTTCTTTAATTGCAAAATTGAATTCTTATCATTCTGTGGTGTATACTACTTTATATGCTGTGGGACTAGAATAGTTAAACTTAAACCTTACAACACTGAAGAAAGTCCCTTACTCCCAGAATCGGGCTCAAAAAACCCAAAGTCCCTAGTAAAAAAGAGTTCTTAATCAAGCATAGATGTGCTTCATGAGCTATGAGACTCCCCAGAATTCTAGAAAAATTTTGTGTACTTGTGTATTATTCAGGGCAGGAGAGTGGGAGGTGTCTACAGCTGCATGGTCCAAGGCAGTGGTCACTACTGCATGTGGCTATTGAGCACTTGATCTGTGCTAGCCTCAGCTGAGGTGCTGTCTGTGTAAAATTGCACTTAATTTTGAAGACTTATGGTAAAAGTGGAATAAAGAGTAAGAAAAATATGATAAAAAGAATGTAAAATATCTCACTGATACCTATTGTATTAGTTAATATTGAAATTATGATATTTTTTATGTATTGGGCTAAATAAAATATATTGTTAAAATTAATTTCACTTCTCTATTTCTACTTTTTAAAAACATGGCTCCTAGAAAAACTAAAATTACATATGTAAGCTCACATTATATTTCTATTGGATGGTACTAGATCTATAGCTTTCATCAGTTTTTCAAAGGGCCCTTTTTCTTAGAGCAAAGGTAGATTTGTTAAGATGTAAACGCTCATCCCCCAGCCTGCAGAATCTGCCTCGGCAGGCCTCTGACAGAGCCCAGCACCAGGGGACTGTGATGCAGGCAAAGCTCCCTGTCCTTGCGCCACATTTCAAGGCACACCGCCTTGGAAACCTCTAATATTGCTGGTGTTTTCAGAGATACAGGTTGACCCACCCATCCCTCGCACAGAGTCCGTAATCTCCCTCCAGATTTGGAGATATACATATCCACGAATCTGCTCAATCTGTCTTCCTGGGAACTCAATATATCAGCACCGCTCACCCTGATCCTGCTCCTTCTCCGGCATTTTCTATCTGGGTCACAGGCATCTCTGAATTCCTCCTCTCATTGCTTCACCACACCCACACATGCAAACAATCATTAAGGCCTATCAGTCTCTCCAGTACAGCTTTCTGTGTTTCTTTGTCACCATTACCTAGATTAGTGTCATAACCTCCCAGCTCACCTCTCTTCCTCCACATCATCTTTCTCCCTGCTGTCAGAGTTCATTTTAAAATCACAAATCTGATCATATCACTTTCTGGTTCGAAGATTAAATTATAAACTCCTCACGGTGGCTAAAAGGGTCCTCCATAAACTGACTCGTCCTGGTTTCATCTCCACTGTTCTCCCCATCTATGTGGGGACAAGACATTGTCTTCTATCGTGCCTCCAAGCCTTCCCACCTGTGCTTGCCGCAGCCCGAATGCCTTTTTCTCTCCTTTGCTTTCAAACTCCATGTTATCCCCATCTCTGCTATAGCCATATTTGGACTCTCATAGCACTTTTTATATATCCCAGTTATGGCACATGTCATGTTGTATTGAATTTATTTGACCGTGGCTTTTTTTTTTTTTTCAGATAGGGTCTCACTCTGTTGCCCAGGCTGGAGTGCAGTGACATCATCATAGCTCACTGCAACCTCAAACTCTGGGCTCAAGTAATCCTCCTGTCTCAACCTCCTGAGTAGCTGGGACTACAGGTG
>CAUYRT010100727.1:0-29906 GCA_963574885.1 Lepilemur ruficaudatus | reverse complement strand
TTAAAATTGAGTAATATTCCATTGTAAACATATATCAAATTTTAATAATCCACTCATGAATTGACGGGCACTTGGGTTGTTTCCATGACCTAGCAATAGTGAATTGTGCTGCCATAAACATTCGGGTGCAGATGTCTTTATCATAGAATGTCTTATGCTCTTTTGGGTGGATGCCCAATAATGCTATTGCTGGATAAAATGGTAATTCTATTTTTAGCTCTTTGAGGAATCTCCAAATTCTTTTCCACAGAGGTTGCACTAATTTACAGTCCCACCAGCAGTGTAAGAGTGTTCTCTATAAGAAGGTAAAATACAACATGAATAAACATAATGCATTGACATGAGGTCTGGAACACCTGCTGTATAAATATAAAATGGGGTAGAAAGTGACTGATATACGCTGGATGTTTTTCTCCCTCCAAATCTCGTGTTGAAGTTCGGTCTCCAACGTTGGAGGTGGGGCCAAGTGGGAGGTGTTTGGGGCATGGGGGTGTGTCCCTCATGAATGGCTTGATATAATCCCTGTCTTAATGAGCAAGTTCTCGTTCTATTCGATCATGTGAGAACTGGTTGTCTAAAGAGTGTCACACCTCCCCCCTCCCTCTTGCTCCTTCTCTAGCCATGTGACACGCCTGCTCCCCCTTCACCTTCCACCTTGATTGGAAGCTCCCTGAAGCCCTCGCCAGAAGCAGATGCTGGTACCACACTTCTTGTACAGTCTGCAGAACCGTGAGCCAAATAAACCTTTTTTTAAACAAGTTACCCAGCCTTAAGTATTTCCTTTATAGAAACGCAAACTAAGATAGTGACTTAGCAGTGTCTATTTAAAAATTTAAGATTTTATGTCACAATTGCAGTATGAGCTAATATTATGAGATATCCCCACACGCTCAAAAATGAATTCCTTTTTAGGTTGCAATACCAAAAGCAACAACAGAGAGGGAAGTGATCAGAACTCATCTTTGGGTCTGAATAACACATTTTAGTAGAATTCAAGACGAACTAAAAAAAGAATTGGACAGCCAGAAAGTGAGAGGACTTAAGATCGTACCAGAGGGAGAAGAGCAGAAAGAACTGAAAACATGAAGCCTAAAAACAAGACTGAGAAATATAGACTGATAGCCTTCTATAGATATCCAAAAGGGAAGGTTTGGATTGGTGGCCTCAGAAGCAGAAATAGAACCGCAGGATAAAAATCCAAGGAGGAAAAATATCAGTTCAATAGGAAGAAGACACTTCTGTCAGATCTGTCTAAATGCAACATGAACTGCCCTGTAAGGTAGTGAGTTCCCCATCTCAAGAGATGTGCAAGCAAAGAACATTTGTACATAGCAGGATTACATTACCTTCTGGTCCCTCCCAGCACTGAAGTTCCATGATACTCAGTTCATTAAATTTTAAAATACTAAATATAATTTGGGTTTACACTTATAAAGCATCTGATTTCTACGAAAGCAAACCATGCACCTCTCAGTTCATTATTGAAGTCCCTGATGAAGTTATCAAAATCTAAAAGGAGTTTACTTGTTTAAAATACTAATCATTTATTCACATCAGAAGGGACGAAGAATACAGAATGGCTCCACACATATCTTTTCAGAGAACTCACTTGAAAGCCATGGTTCTAAGAAATCGGATTTCAAAGGAGGAAAAGGACGCAGTCCCTGTAGGGCAGGCATGGTCTGAGCTCTCTTCACCTTTGGGACAGGTTCACCCATCACCTAGGAATTCAGGTGACGCAAGAGCACATGCGGCACCAGTGAGTGCCGATTGACGTAACAGTCATCTGGAAGACGATCACAAACAATTCAGGCGACCATCCGAAGCAAAGGGAGAGCAGACAGAAGCTGGTTACTACTGAGAAATGTCAGAGTGGGAAAATGAGCAAATGCAGACTGATTGAGCTGGGGAGGCTGATGGCTCAGGGGACAGACTGTGCAAGTCAATCTTGCCTAAAGAAGCAATATATTCCGGTCATCCTTCTCTTGTTTGGGCCTCTGAAAAAATTATGTAGACTTATTGAGTTATACATTGGTTTTTTGTGACCTCCCTAATAGACTGATATCAATAGCTTCTATTGTATTTTCTTTGAAATTTCCTGGAGGGAGACAAAATCAACAATACGGATTTCTGTCAGTGCCTGGAATGACCCCATCTTTTCCATTAGAAAGCACCAAAAAGCATCCCCAAATGGAAAAAACAAAACAAACAACAACAACAACAACAAAACTCTAATTCTGCAAGTATGGTAAATCTAAACTCAATGAAAGTGGCCCTCCGGTCAAACAATAGGACTTTCCTAACAGAAAAGAAAGAGAAATCCCAAGGGCAATTTGCAGGGGAAAAAATGCTCTCTTTCTGAGCCTTTACAGTTCAGATCAAAGCCATCAATGTACTCAGCCATCATGAGAACACACACTCCAAATTTCTAAAGCAGCCAGTAAGCTGAATCATTGCAGATTAAATAAACATGCTGAGTTGAATCAAAAAGTAAATAAAAGGCCTCTTCTGACATAAGTTTGTATTTACAGAAATCCTGTGACTAAAAGCAACTTAAATTTGGACCATTAAAAACAAAACAAAACAAAACAAGTTTCCCCAAGTTTACATTAATTATGCAAGGCATCCAGAAACCCAGGGCCTGAAAAACCACGTAGCAAAGTCGAAAAAATTAGTTGCTTAGTCAAAAAATAGTTTTAGCAAAAAATGAAGCTATCTTTTAAAACAAAGATGAGCCTATTCTCAGACAATTCTACTTGTCGATGAAAAAATTATCATCAACATTACAGTACTCATGGTTATGACAAAAGTCAGTGCAAATGTTAACAGATGCTATTTATAAGGAATTCAGCATCACCTAGAAGAAAACATCTGATTACTTTGCAATCAAAATACTATGGTGGAATTAAATAATTTATACCTCTAAATAAAATTAATTTGTGACACATTCCAATATTTAGGGAACAAGTTGATACTACCCATTAATCTTCAACTCCTTTTTTTTTTTTTTTAGTCTCAAAAAATAATAATATAAAGAAACCAAAACTAGCTCTTTAGCAAAATCCTATGAGGAGTCTGTTGGAGATTCTCAAATCAGGAAGACTGCCCTTAGGTGGGGCTGGGCAACTTGTTGCCTCTTGAGGATGCAAATATGATAAATAAGATGCAATCTTCTCATAAATAGGCAATTAGCACTGGAAAAGGTTTCTGGGGAAAAGCGAGACAAGTGTTAAAAGATAACTAAGAGTTATTCAGCAAAAAACTGTGGGGAGAGAAAGAGGATGAGGATTCTAACCAGAGAGCAAAATCCTGTGCAGAGGAGCAGGCCAGCAGGAAAAAGTTCTTGTGAAACTCACAGGTAAATTCAATGGCATTGGCTGCAGCAGCTGAGCGATGGGGGAGCGGCAAAAGCTGAGACTAGAGAATTAGGCGAGGGCCAGATGGGCAAGGGCTGAGTGTGCCATGCAAAGAAATGTGACCCTCAGCCTGAAAGCCACTGACAACCACTGTAGGGTGGTGACGGTTACTGCTGTTGTTTTTCTTTGAAGGCAGCAACTTGACCAAATTTGTGTTCCATAAGGCCATGCTACCAGGTGTTGGTTAAATGGAATGGAATGGAGAGGGCCAGAAGCAGGAGATTGTTAATCACAATCCAATTAGGATTATTGAGAGCCTGAAACAGCCAACTGAAGAAGTGGGGAAAGAGGAAGAAACATAAAGGAAATTAAGAAGATGCCACCAAGTGGACTTGATAGGATTTTGGAAGTGAGAGTGTAGAAGACCCTGGTTTTTATTGAAAGAGAGTATGCCATAGTCCTTAAGAACGCAGATTCTGGGCCGGGTGCAGTGGCTCACGCCTGTAATCCTAGCACTCTGGGAGGGCGAGGCGGGTGGATCACTCAAGGTCAGGAGTTTGAGACCAGCCTGAGCAAGAGCGAGACCCGTCTCTACTAAAAATAGAAAGAAATTAATTGACCAACTAAAAAAAAAAGAGAGAGAAAAAAATTAGCCGGGCTTGGTGGTGCATGCCTGTATTCCCAGCTACTCAGGAGGCTGAGACAGGAGGATCACCTGAGCCCAGGAGTTTGAGGTTGCTGTAGCTAGGCTGACGCCCCGGCACTCTAGCCCAGGCAAGAGTGAGACTCTGTCTCAAAAAAAAAAAAACCAAAAAACCCTCAGATTCTGGAGTTATAAATGTCCCTTGGAGTGTAGTTGGACATTAACTGAGAAGTTATATTGGGGCAAGTGACAGTGTCAGATGGGCAGGTAAAGGAGCAGTGGAGACAGCGAGAGAGACAAAACTGGGGATGAAAAAGCAGAGTGTAGCCTACTGCAAAGGTCCAAGCAAGAGAGGGTGAAGATGTGATCTAGATGCTGGCCGCAGATGCAGAAGGGAGGGGACAGTCTCAGGCAAAACATGTGGAAACTCCCAAATCTCTGGCTTGGATGCTATAACAATGCTGGAATGTATAGAGCCACTACCTGTATTTCTTTCTTCCACAATCAGAACAAGTGGATTGTGCTGAGCCATGATGCACTTATTTCTTAGAAGTAATCAACAATAGAGACTTATTAATTTATCAATCTCCAGAGCTGATAATTATCCTAGAAACATAATAAGTACTAGGTAAATATTTACATATGTATTTGCATTTCTACACTGAGAGAAACAATAAAATTAAAGCAAACCTGAAATTGTTCAAATGTGATTATACATATTTATCAATCTGCACCCTCATATATATTACCACAGAATTTTGAAAGCTTTGAGGATTGCAAGCCTCAATCCCTCAGGCTACTGGAATGCTATTTCTAATCAAACAACAACCCTAGTCACTTTTAAGCTAGTTCCAAGTTGTTAATGCAAACTATTAACACGGTACAACCATCTTTCCTAATTACACAATTTAAACAATAATAACGGCAAAGCTTTTGCCTATAACTCCTGCACGAATGTAAAGAGAATCTTACATCTACAGGATAATCAAACTTGACTTTCAAGTTAAGATTGTTGGCAGTATTCCAGAACAGTTCTTGAGTTTCTTGCTCATTTCTTTGACATAAATGAAATCAAGCATTTTAGGTAATAGATGACCCAAAAAAAAGGTGGAAAATGTGTTTTCCTTTTTACCTATGAACATTTTGAAAATTGCTTGAAGACTATCACCCAATGGTTATCATTCTTGTGAAATGAGATCTTATCATTCTTATGAAATGTTACTGAGTGTCAGGGACAACTTTTCAAATTGCAGGTTAGCCTGCAGAAGGGGCATCCTCCCACTTTGAGAAGTGTCAGAGGGTATGCCTCTGGCTCCTCTCTCTAATCCCCATTTTTGCTCCTCCAGAAGAGAGGAAGAATGACTAATCTGATTATCCAGAGCTTGGTATTCACGGACCATGTTTCGCCAGTGGAGGCTTGCAGCAGCTCGAAAGCAAGAATTAGTGCAGGCACTTCCTCTTTCTCTTCTTACCCTTAGGTGAGGTGTGGCTTCCCACTTCCTCTCTCCTCCCTGTTTGAAGCCCTTAGCAAATATGCGCTGGGGAGAGCTCTCCCCCAGGCTGGAAGGAGGATGCCATTCACCCTTCTACTGTCCAGGAGTGGTTGTGAGAATGGCCTGTGGACTTGTTCCGTACAGCTGGCTGGGCAACTGGGTCCTGGAGTCTGCTCTATGTGATCTTAATCCACTCCTCCACCAAGTATCTCTCAGCATTTTCATTCTAAGATTTAGATTTTCAGTGTAGGGGGAACTTTAACCTCACTCTAACCTCAAACCTCAGCCACATTCTCTTTTACCAAAAAGCTTGTCATTGGATGGCTTTCAGTCCTAGCCCCAAGTAACAGCATGACATCTCCTGGCTCATGGCTTGTGTGCGTTCTCTATATGAAAACTCCAAGGGAGAAGACGTGCACGGCAAACCAAACCCCTGACCAATAGCCCACTCGGAAAATGCATGTTCTCAAAAATAATTATGAGTGAGAATTTCTGATCAGATGAGAAGGTGACTTGTACGGTGAAACGAATAGACACGTTTATTTAGTTCATTCCATTTCTACTTTATATTATAACCTGAATCCTAGACTTCAAGTTACTTAAAAGCAAGAAAATTGTTTTATGTTTTTTATTTAGAAAAATTATGTTTCTATATGTCTGTATGTATATGTGTGTAAAATTTATTTTTAGATAAATGCATAAATAAGCTACTATACATACTGGTAGAGTTTTTAGTGTAGTCTTTTAAAAAATTTTTTTCATAGTTTCCCCTTTTTCTTTCTGCCATAGCTACACAATCTAGCTATCCTATTTTAACAATCTAGTGTTTCTTATTTTTCCTTGTGGTAATTCATTATACACAATGAAATATAAACACATTACTGGTTTTACCAAAATGGGATGTCATATATATATTCTTCATACTTACACGTTGACCCATTCTGTTCCTGGGCACTGGCTTTTCTTCCAGTTGTTTGCCATTTTAAGCAACCACTGCACTACAAATATCTTGCTCCTATATCATATGTGCTAATCTTTTTATTTTCTATTTCTATAGGCTAAATTCACAGGAGTGGAACTGCAACACGAAGGGCATGGGTGTGTCTAAAGTTAAGAGATTCTGTCAAATATATTGCTGCAAATGCTGTAACAATTCACACATCTACCAGACATTCGTGAGCATACCCATTCCCGACATTCCAGTAATTGAGTTTACTCATCCGTGAAATTTCTCTTAATATTTTTTGCCTTTTCATTTTATTAGATTGTGTTTTTCTCTAATTGTCAATTTGTTGCTGTTTATCATATTCAAGACTTTCCTTTCAAGAATATGTTCTTTGTATTTGTTCAGATCTTCCTTTATATCTTTCCTAAGTCAGTAACATGTAATGATTTTCATCTATATCCTATGCCTTTCTTGCTAAATATATTATAAATATTTAGTATTCATATGTTTTAATGGAATATTTTTTGTATTCTAACTTGTAAGTGCTTATTGCTAGAAAGAAAGCTTATTGATCTCTGTATGTTTATATTGTGCTGTGCACCTTATCAAATTTTTGCATTAACTCTAAAGTTTTTAAATATAATACCTTAGATTTTTATTATCAACAAAAAGAAAATTTTATGTTTCTTTCCCATGCTTATATCAATTATTTCTTAGTTTTTGTCAAAAATATCTTAATTAAATTAAATAGGGAAACTTCTATCTTTTTCTGTGACCTGGGAGATTTTGAGCAACATGAAAAATTTACAATTTAAAATTTTTTAACTTTGCAGATAAAATTCAGTGGTAAGACCATCTGGTCTTGATGAAGTTTTTAATGATATTTCTACATCTTCTGTGGTAATTGCTTCATTTGAGTTTTCTGTTATATTCTTGGATCAATTTCTGATAATTTGTATTTTGATGGGAATCATCTGTTAAATTCAGATTTTTAATTTGTGGCTACATAGTTGAGTATATTCCCTTGTATTGTTTAAATCTTTTGTTTATCCCATATCAAATTATTTATGAATAAAATAATATGAAACCTGGGATTACTAGCAGAATAATCCCCCCAAAAGTAGGTAGAGTATAGATGACCCATGCTGGGCTTTGTGTTTATAATTGCTTAAGCTGAGTGATGAATGAGTGAAGGTTGATCACTCTATTCTTACATTTTTAAAAAAATTTTACATAATAGAAACTTAAAAAGAAATTCAGGGATGAGTTCTAATGTTTGTGTGTAAGACAGTACTAAGTTACTGTCTAGACTTAGTCACATCACTTATGTTTTTCTATGCTAGTGTCAAGATAGAAATCACCATTAAAGCTTTGATAGTGACCTTCTATTAAGAAGATCAAGACCATCAACTCTGAATTTGTATTAATTCATTCATTCATTTTCCAACCACCTTAATCCAGTTCAGGATTGTGGATGGCCAGCGCCTATCCAGGCAGCTCAGGGCCCAGTTGGGAATTGGCCCTACACAGGATGCCTTCCCATGGCAGGAGCTCACTCACACACCCACTCACTCAGACCAAGACCATGTAGACATGCCAACTCACCTGCCATGCTCAGCTTTGGGATGTGGGAGGAAACTGGAGGACCTGGAACAAATCATGTTCCTTCCAAACATGGAAAGAACATGCAAACTCCACACACACGGCAGGCCAGGAAGTAATTTTTTTTTTTTTTCCTCATCAATGTTGTAATGAAACAACATTCAATGAAACAATGTTATTCAAGGACCTGCTGTGTTTCATCTAAGTGAGTTCTCTGCTTTCTGTTTTGGATAAAGAGGAGTCTCTTCTTTCCAAAACTAACACCCCTGACTTTTTCTAAGAACCTAACAAATTATCCTTCCAGCATTTTATATGCCTTCCATACATCTCATCTGCACTCAAGTAGGCACAAGCTGACCTAGGTTTGAAAATAACTGCAGATTGTAGCCACCTAGCAAAAGGCTAAATCACAAGACACAATTTATATTTCTCTCTTCTCTGTCAAAAGAGGTATCAGAACATCAAGTTGAAATGACTGAAATCTAGTGACTTCTCCTCACCAGAAATATGTGCATATCTTAGAATCACTTTGGGAATCCACGTCAGAAGAGGAGGAAGAGACATGTGAGGTCACCGAGGGTAACCTCCTTTAGAAAGCTGGGCAAGTAATCACCCTCACCTCCTAGGAGACGGTGGCATTTGATACCCATTGGTCTGCACCTTACTTTTTTTTAGTACCAATGTCTTAGAGCTCTTTCCAGGTCAGTAGTCAGCTTGCTCATTCTGTCTCTTTTTCTTTGCAGATGTAAACAATTCCTTTGGATGACTGGATCATAATTTATTTAACCATATACTTTGTGTCCTGAAGCAAAACAGAAGATGATTTTATCTTGGGGGGGGCGGGTAGAAAGGAGACAAAGGGAAACAGCAATGAACCAGCAAAGTAGCATAACAGCAGCACAGCTGCTCTGGAGTCACACGCAGGACTCAGCTTCCACCCCTGTTGGTTGGAGAGAGCAGTGTTCACCCTGCTTAGGGGTGCAAGCAGACTGACCCCCTGCATTGGATCGTGCAAACCCATGGGAGTGCTGTATAATTGAAGAGGAGGGTGATGGCTTGGAAAGGAAGAACCAAAGTGCACACGTAAAAGGCAGGTGGATGCTTGAATAACTTATTAGAAAGGCCAAAAAATGTGACCTGGCTAAGCTTAAAGCTTGTAGAGTGTTTTCTACAGAAAATGCAAGCATGGTATTGCTTTCTCCACACCTAAATGTCATAAATAATAAGTCTAAATCTGCTGCTTCTATTTGTGGTCACTATTGCTTTAAACCTGCTTTGCATTGTTTACTATAACTCAAAAAATCATTAATGAATGCATGACTTCTGCACCTAATGATCTTTAATAAATGTCTGTTTGCCCTATAGTGTCTTCATAGCACTTGACATTGCCTCTGCTAAAACAGAACAGGTTTAATTTTCCATCCTGCTTGAAATTCTTCTGTCTTAGTTTCACTAATTCCTTGCTAGCCTTATTCTCCTAGTACTTCTCTGTCTCTTTCCTAGCTCTGCATTCTCCTTCTCCTTAAGTTTGGGCTTCCTCAACTATGACTAACTATAATTGAGGTTCAATAGATATCCTTACCTATAAGGAGATGGAAGGAAAGAAAAAAGCTTTATCACAAAATACTAACCAAAAGAAAACTGTATAGCCATAATGATAGTAGACAAAATAAACTTTAGACAAGAAATAAGACTAAAAATAAATAGATACATCTTATAGTGGAAAAATCTCATTTTAACAGAGGGTAAACAAATCTAAACTCATCTGTACCTAGTAAGAAAGCTTCAAAATCTAAAAAAAGGAGAAAGAGAGCTAACAGAAGAACTAAAATTCATGATGATAGTGGGAAAATGTAACATCCTTCTTTTAGTAACTGACCGAACAAGCAAACAAAAAAGCATTGAAGAAGCACTGTAGCAGGTCTGAATACTGTGTCGACCAAACTTTACCCAATTGACATTTATAGAACACAATACCCAACATTCCAGAATATGTATTCTTTCCCAATGCAATGGAACATTTACCAAAATAGAAAACATGCTAGGCCATAAAGAAAGTCTTAACACATTTCAAAGGGTTGAAATAATACCAAGAATGTCTTCTGGTTTCAGTGGGATTAAGATCAATACCAGAAAGAAATTAGAAAATTTCCAAATTTGTTAAAATTAAGCAGCACATTCTGAACAATCCTTGGGTCAAATTAGAAGAGATTTATCTCCCAATCAAAACACTGAGCAAAAGAAGCCAGACACAAAGGAGCACATACTCCGTGATTTCTATTATGCAGGGTTCCAAACACCTCTGGTGATAAAGATCAGAATAATGGCTACTTTTGCAGGGGGATTATCATGCGAGAGGTCTTTAGGATGGTAGTAATATTCTAGATCATAATTTTTGTTACATGGGTGCATCACTTCGTAAAATTTCACTTAATAAAATTGGTAAAAATTCGTTGAAAATTTACATATTTTGTTATGTTATAGTTCAGTGCAAACATTTACCAATAAGAAGCAATTCAAGTTTTTTTTTAAACGGAGCATCTCTTTAATATCAATCCTTGCTTCTCCTTATCCACTACCATGGTTTCAGTTATTTTTTTTCTATGCCTTGTTTCTATAACTCTATCCTATTTCCAACCAGTAATTATAGTGCCAGTCCTGAATATTTAAATTGCTTCCCACTGGACATGTCATTCATGATCCCAGTTGTAACAGGTTTAAAACTAAATTCTGCCAAAAGAATTATTATTCCATGTTCCCAATGGTACTATCATTTGCCCAATTACACAAGCTCACAACAATCCAATTGTGTTTCATTTTCCCTTTTTAAAAGTGTCCATGCTTTGTCAAGAATACCTGGAGATTTGCCCTTTAAATTATCTCTTGCATACCCCCATTATTTCCATTTCCACTGGCCTGGAGGACCCATATCCATATACAGAGCCCCTGTTAGCCTTGATCACGGAACTACAAATTTCTGCTGAGACTCTAAGAACAGGCTCACTGTCCTCAGCTTTCAGCCACACCTCCCTCCAAAGCCTCCTTGACACGGCTGCTCCATGAATGTTCTTAAAACATTGTTCTGATCATATGTTTCTCTTATTTAAAATTTGCTTATTTTTTTCCACTAACTGAAAGAAAAATGAAACATTCTGAGCCCGATGTATAACGTTTTACATAATCCAACTGTTTTTCCAGTTTTCCTATAACTTTCAAAGCTAAACTGGCCTGTTATTATAGTTAGACCTCCATGATCTTCCTCATGCTTATTCTCCAACTTGATGTGCCCTTCTCATTTTTCTCCAACTATTTGAGTCATACCCATCATTTCAGAGAATTATACCACAAGAGAGCTTAGGCTTTGCAGTCACAGGGACAGGTGCAAATGCCAGCTTTGCCACACAACAGTGTTAGACACATAGTAAGTACACAAATAATAATAGTTACTATTAATAATCCTCCAAAACGTACTCAAATATCCATCTTCTGGGACACATGCTTACACTTCAATTTTTTCTCCAAGGACTCCAGAAATTCAGATCAGTCACTGTCATGTTACTATGAAGTCTACAAAGATCCGTTCGTTCTCTGAACTCTTACTGTCTTTACCATACATCTGGCAGCTGAGCATGTACTTTTTGAGGCATTTTTATTTGCTATATTGCCATGAAACATCGCAAGCATTTTATCTCCCCAACTAAATCTCAGCTTTTTAAGAGTATGGGCTGAGTTTTTAAAGTTCTGTAAGAACTAAAGCTCCCAGCACATGCTAAATATTTGTTGATTTAATGAGTCGAACCCTATGAGTCCAGCTCTATGAATCTCAGTGGAGTACTTGAAATGATTCCAGAGTTTTCTGCCCCCACGCAGAAAACCGATCCAGCCAAGAATATTGGGAAGTGGAAACATCATTTCTCATTTACTCTCTTTGTAAATTTCTCCCACCCATTTTCCTCTTTAGCCTGCCAAATGTTTCAAATCCCTAGAAGCCCAGGAAAAGGCTGGTTTTGGCAGCTGTCAAAAAAAAGGATGAAATGTTGATTAAAAGAGAAAATAATTTTAAAGGAGCCAGAGCCAGGATCCCTGAATATTTTAAATTGAATTTCTAAAAGGAGCCCTGATTCTTGGAGTATGTTTATTTCCCCTTGAGCTTGGGAGATTTTCCAAAGGAAGCTAAAACCAAAATACTTCCCACTAGGAATAGTAGACATTGGCTTGCCAAGTTTAGAATCTGCTAACTCACTGGGCTCTAGATTTTGAAGCAATCACAAAGAATACCATTTCACTTTTCCCTTGGGAAATGATTTCCAGTTTCAAAGTTTTAAAGTGCTCTAAGATGTTAAGTTGTACTCAAGTAACATTTTATGATTGTTAATATTAAAGAATAAAAAATGCAAGGATTTTGTTTTCTCTAAGTGTTTGAAAACTGACGAGAAAAGGCTATTTGGTTGGAATTTGGAATCTTTTCAAATTCATAATACTGGGAGAAAAAGAAAGGAGGTTATTAAATTTTAAAATTATGTGCCTGGATTATAAGCTATCATATTTCTAGTTGTCTGTTCTACTATACTCCCCTAAGAACATCTGAAACAAATATTCTAAAATATTGTTTCAAAATAGCCACCCGTACCTATCCATGCATCCACTGTTCACTAATAAATGTCTATTAACATTGACCATCAAATTTGATTGGTTAGTCATATTTTGTTCCCTGTTTCTACTATACTATAATGTTCCCTATTCCACAGATATTTTCTGAATGACAGTAGTCTACAAGGCACTGTCAGGTTCTATGGGGACATAAAAATGGATGACATCAGCCCTTTGGAGTCATAACGTAGTCACAGAGATGGACACTTACAGCCACAACACAAATAGTAAAATGTTACAAAGCAGCCTTTCAAAAATATGATAATAGAGATACATACGCTGTGCTATGGGAGAGGAGACTCGCGCGCGTGTGTGTGTGCGTGTGTAAGTCGTCAGTGCCAGTGTACAAGGTGCACTGTAGCAGTATAGGAGAAACCTAAATGAGAATGGGCAGTGAATGGCTTATATTATACGAAGTGTGAAACAATCAGGAATTCTAGTAGCAGGTACATACTGGCACCTCAGTGTGGTTACAGGGCTCCAGCCTAACCTGGTTGCAATTACAGACTCTCAAGGGACAAGTACAGATTCTGAGTCAGATGACAATGAGGCCCAGTTCTAGAGGAGTAACAGCAGTTGCTGCATTTAAGGAACAAATTGAAAGAAAAGGAGGAAGAGCTCAAGATCTGAGAAAACCAGAACACGTAAGGGGCAACGGGTGGTGGGTTAAAATATAGACCCCGGGGACCTCCAGCACCAGCCACACCCTCCAGTGGGAGGCATCCAGGGGACACTGCAGACATGTCATGATCTAGCGCCAAGATGCAATGACGCCAACAGCACTTACACCACCATTTGGAAAATCAGATTTCGGACAACCATTTTGGTTTCTTATCTACAGTATGCAAAACAAGTGGTTCCATTAATTTTTGGCTTTGATTTGACTGATTCTTTCAGAATTTTATAGAGCTGGCTCTCTTGTGGTACAGATTCAGGGATGATGTAGCTGATGTCACCGCACATATATTTTGGTTATAACAGCATGCTTTTCTTCATAGAAATGGATCACCATCATGTATTTTAGACTCAAGCAGTTTTTTAGATTTAATATTATCTTAGAAACTGATACTACTACTCATAAGTACTATAATCAATAAGTGATTTGATAATCATTTTCACATACTTGGAAGAAGATAGAAGATGTTTTAGTTCTTAAATATAGTAAGGACTAAAGGTAGGGAAACAAGTTGGAAAGCCAACATTTTTATTTTGTTCCACCCAATTTTCTTTTGTATCTATGTTGTACAAGAATTTGCTTTGGTAGCACATCTTAGAGAGCTACTGACATACTATTTCTGCTAAATACCCCATGCCCAGTGACCCTTTGCCACTTCTCAACTCTTTCGCCCTGCTGCTAAGCCTCTAATTCATTTGTACCAATTCTTTCCCTCTAAAGCCTAAAATATATTTTTCTGCATGATGTCATGATACAATTAGCAATGTAGTTACAGTACACAAACTAGTCTTTATTCCTCCTTTGTGAACAGACCTTCCAATGGAGGAAAGGGGCAGAGATTATTTTTTGAAGGGTCGTCTGGTTTCCTTCTAATACTACCCCAAAACACTCACTTCTTTCTCTGCAAGAATTCTCTGATGAGGAAAAATAAAACATAGAAGAGTAGCTATCAAAGAGTAAGAGAAGCAGCAGGAAGAATAAGTATGCTTCAGAAAGTCCAGCCTGCAAAACCTGGCTTGCTGGAAGATTATAAATGGATCAAGGTAAGTCCAAGAAACAGCAAAGGACTTACATGACTGGACTTAAGACAATATATATGGAAAGTACTGAAAATTAAAACTGTGGTAATAGACAGGTTGTGATTACTCGAATAAGGAGTTTGGCCCCTACCCAGAGACTATTAGATTTCAAGTCAGGAGATAAGAAATGCAGTATGTCTAAAGTGAGCCTTAAGTTTCCGACTTAAGCAACCACTGAGATAAAAAAAAAAAAAAAAACAACTCTGGAACAGTTCAAGATTTGGGGCCATAGGAATGGGTGTGGCAAGATGAATATCAGAAAAGCAGTCAACTGGAAACTGGAATATGTGGAGAGACCATGAACTGAGTTTTGAATTCCTTGCTTCAAGCCTGAATTAAAATGCCTCTCCTCTGTGATTTCATAATTCTCTACCTTGGCATAATCACAACACATCTGAATTGTTCTGATTTTTTTGTTCGTTGATTGATTGATTTTGTCTTGTTTTGTCTCCTTTATGGGGTCTATTTTTTAAAATTAAGAACATAATGATAACTAGCAATTTTGAGTGCTAAAAAGGTGCTGGTAACTCCACACTAGACACTTTATATACATTTACTCATCTAATGGTCAATAAATGGGATAACTATCTTTATTATACCCATTTTATTCAGAAGAAAAGGTGAAGAAAGTTGCCAAAGCCAGCCAAGCTAGAAAGTGACAGAGCCAGGTCTTGAGCCCAAGGAGATTGATAAAGTTCCAAAGCTCACACCTTTACCCTCTTCACTCTGATACATTCCCAGATATCAATGATTATATGGTGTCCAGGGCAAATATGTTGTCTTCATAGTCTCTTAACTTATTGATTGCCCATTATAGCTGTTCATTGAAGGAAATTATTTATTAAAGTATATTCAGTAACTTCAGAAAATTGTCCACAAATTTGCAACCAGCCCTGGTTTCTGTATCAATACATAATAATAGATGTTTCTTATCTTTCTGATCATCTTTTCCCCTTTTTGCAAAAGAAACTGTGTGATTTAACAGAGAGAAGAACTTGAGCTTTAGCCCCAGCTCTGCCATATGCAGAATGACCTGGATATTTTTGGCCTCAGTTGGATGGAGATGTTTAGAATAGAATCTCTAAAGTTCTCTAGCTCTATAATTCTACCATTTTATCCTGTTCACATTACTTTAATTCTCTAGAATGTCTTTATATTATAGGAAGCATTTAATCCAAATATTTTAGATGGACAAACTTAGGAATTCACACATTACAACCTCATTGTTCCAGAAAGGAATAATAAGACTCAGCTATCCCATTAAATTCTTATTGTTCCAGAAAAAGAAAAAACAGACCCTGGCTATCCTCTCTTCCATCCACTAGTATCTTGCTCATTCCAAGTCTATGATTTCAGCTGCCTTTACTAGCCATCCAAAAGCCTGTGATTCACTGCATAGTTTAGCATTTACTTTGCAGACTCAAAATAGAGCTCTGCCAGGCCCCTCTCTGCAACTTTCATATGTCCTAAATCCAGCCCATCCCCAGGATAGCTATTAAGATAGTCATCTGTTTCCTAAGGGCTGATACACACCCCTCCCTGCACCGTATCTCCAGAGTGAAACAAATGTTTGGGAAAAGGCAGAAACAGCTGCTTACATTTCACGTCTTCAAAGTACTGCCTACAACACTTTTTCCCCCACTTAGTAGCACTTCTTCAAAATATTCTTTTCTGCACTGTAGTTGTGGGATTTTTAAGAATCAATTTTTCCAAGTCTTTGTATTCCCTATAGGATTATATTCCTTAAATTTAAGATGCTCCAAACCCTCCATGCCAAATGGAACATATGGCTAGAATCAAGATTCTTGCAGTTTAAAATAAAAAGTGTGCTATTTTATAAAAGTGTTAAGGCATGCACTCTTAATTACATGGTTATTATTAAGTTTAAAAGACTCCCAATGCTTTTATTCTTATATTAATATGAAAGTATATATTTTTGCAATTTAAAAGCATCTAGTAGTCAAAATTTTACAACTGAGCTAAGAGTTCCTGGCTTTAATCTTATCTTTTTAGCTTAGAAACAAGAGCAACAAGAAGCTAGGGGCAAGGTTCTAAGAAAATAAAGAGAATTTTTTAGGATACAAAAGGAGCTAGGAATGATTCAGTTCATCAGCCCCTTTCAGTAGACACAGATTTTATAATATGCATCTTTTATAAATATGTATTTATAAATCATACATAACTACAAAAATATAAACATAATATATAATAAATATAAATATTATTTGAAAATTGAGGAACACCAAAATAAGTAGAAAAATTTTATTTTATATAATTAGAGTGATGATTTTATGATAGGCATATGATAAAACATTATAATTACTTCTAAACGTATTTTAGAGTACATAAATTGATGAGTTACAAAACTTGATAATATTTCAGACAGTCCTAAAAAAAAGAGTCCAATGTTATTATAATTATAATCATCTCTTAATTTTATAAGAGATCAAGCAAAGAGAGACAGGAAGACAGAAAATGAGACACATAGGAACACTATTACCAAATTGACAATCAAATTAAGAATAAGATTTCCTCCAAATCCTAAATCCTGGAGCAGTCCATACCCCACCGTCAGGAGACCCCATCTGCTGAACTGTGTGTACGAGTGGAGCCCCGATAAATCTGAGGGTCAAAGTCAGGTGTGTTGGATGCTTGAGTGACAGGTCTGAGAAAGGGAAGGCTCAGTAGTCTCCTACAGTAGCATCCTAACTGAGTCTAATTTGGGACTGAGAATTTGGGCTTACCAGACAGGAGAGACCACCATAAGGCCATTTGCAGTGAGCTAGAGAAGACTCAAGAAGGGGACAAACTGAAGCTTTGGCCATTATGGGGCTTCACATAGATGTGACCCAACAGAAATCTGTTTTCAGGAAGGCAAATGAAACCTATTGCAGACAAATTCTTTCCAAAAAGAAAAGCAGCAGGCAGGTAGTAACCTCTATCCAGTGATAAAAGCTTAGTGTCAAAGAGGTAAAGTGATTCTGAGTAACAAATGAAGGCTGTTTCTTAAACCATTACCTATGATGACACATAGTTGGGTCCTAGTTTAAAAGAAGAGTTTTATATAAAAACATAGAGACTAGTTCTATGAACCACTGGTGTCTAAACAGCATTGACATGGGCCTCTAGTACAGTGCAACTCTAACAGGAAAGAACCTCTCTTCCTCACTCCACTGTAAACTACTAGGAAATTTTGACACCTTTAGAAAATGAGCAGATACCAAAAGGAAATGGTGCCTGAGAAAGCAATAGGAAAAGCTGATGAAATGCCTTGTTGAGCAGCAACATAGACTAGACAGAGACTCTAGGAGTGCTGCACATGTGATTTTAGCTGTTTCCAAAAATGCTTTAAGATAATGTTCAGGGGAATGGAGTTTTTGTCTTATCAGGTATACAAAGTACTTAATAAACAAAATTTAAGTATACTGTTCTGCGACCTTATTTTTTACTGACAGGTTAAGGAGCCTGGAGAAATATTAGTTACAGCCAATGCTTTATGTGACATAACTATTAATTACTAATAAATAATAAAGGGGAAGCTACATTCAATTATTCACCCTTCATGTCTCTGGCCACCTTCCTCCTTTTATATTTTAAGCTATTCTACCATGTCATTTTTTCACGTTCCCTCCACAAAATAGAAAGAGTTGCTAATGGTCAGAAATGGAGATATTTATTGGTCATGGTTACTCTTGGGTAGAGTCCCTATGTCCTACAAGGCATGGACCTGTGAGTCATCCCCCTCTAAGACTGCTCTTCCTCTCCTTGTAGCAGAATTAGCCGGTGGCATGGGAGCACCTCCTTGGAGGATGCTCACAGACTCTATACAGCCTCTTCTAGGTTTGTCCAGCCCTCTCTGTGCATAAGCACACCAAAAGATACCAGTCCTGAGTTTTAGAAGTGGGTAGGAGGGAAGTGAATAGGGGAGTAAATTTATCTCAAGCCTCTAGTCTAAGTCATATACTCCAACTTGGCCTTTGACCAGAGCTCTGTTTTGCAATAATGGGTGTTTTTGCAGCTATTAATGATGTGCTCATTTAATAGTCCTCACCCATGTGGAAGAAAAGCAATTGATGAGGCAGGATTCATGTATATTCATCGAATATCTCAACACTCTCTACTTGCATCCCTAACAATGCCACAATAATTCCATTAACTGTGAAAAATGCGAAAAATCTATATGAGGATCATTCAAATAAGAAATTGGGGACAGCAGGATCACAGAGAACTTTTCTATATCACAAATCTGAATCAAACTGTTTCCCCATTCCCTCCCGGTACAATATTATGGATGGTAATGTGATCTCTGGATACTCACTACCAAAAAAAAAAAAATCCTAATGGGAATCTGTTTATATCACTGCCTCTGTTGGAAGGAATCCATTGACTCAATTTCCTTGCTTAGGAATCAGGCATGCTCCTGACACTATGCACCCATTACACATCTGAATATACCTGTGTTATGTAAGTCTATCCAGAACATATACATATTTTTGACCATGTAATATTAACAGTCGTCTGTCTTTTTTGCTATTTGCTATAAAAATACATCCTTGTTTCCTTTTCTAAAAATTAACAATTAAGCAGTGTTTCATGGTATGCAATGATGTACCTATTGCTGCTCTGACTGCTAGGCACCATCCTATTTCTGCTCACCATTGAATTCAGCAAATAGATATTAAGCACCTCTTATGCACCTATAGGCACTCTGCTAAATGCTGTGGAGATGCAAACATAATGTCTTCAAAGAGATTTTTAGCAGAATATTCAGGAACGGCTTAGAAATTGTCATGATTCAACCAAGTTGAGTCACAGGGAGCCCTGCTGTGGTTGGTTGGCAGATTGGTTTACAGAAGGACACATGGGTTTGTGGAGTTGGTGATTCTGTCTCCAGTTGGATTTTCACTCTGTAACCATTCCAGATGTTAGAAGTGGTGCCTGTGGCAGATCCAAGAATAGGTGTCAGTTGGTATGTTTACCATCACAATTTATTACTAAACCTGAGCTTGGTCTGGAAAAATTAATTCACTTTTGGATGTTGGCACTCAAATCAGAGCAACAAGGAACACATGGGACATCTCTTTCTGTATTTTAAGCTCTTCTGTCATGTCATCTTATGCAGCTAAGTCATCTCAGTTTTAATTGCCTCATCAAAGGATTCCGAGAGTAAGCTTGTAAAGGTCCCTAAGTCAACTTCATGAAACTCACTCAATTAACCCCATTGACACTAAAGGGCACACTATCATACACTTTATCACTTCGGGATAATATTACAAGTGAACCACAAAAGATAAGCAGCATAGCACTTCAAATGCATTTTGCACAGCAAAATATCTACAGCTAAAATGAAATGATATCTTGGATTTGCTTCAAAATAATCTGGTTACATTTGGGGAGATCGAGTAGAGATAAAACAGGATTGTTCATGGAAGGGCAATTGTTAAAGCTGGGTGATGAGTTAATCAGGCTCATTATGCTTTTTTACTTAACTTTGTATGTAATTTTCAACAATAAAATGTTTTTTGAAAAATGCAGGTAGCTACTAGGATGTCAACTATAATCTCTATCTTTATAGATATCTGATCAAAATTGTTCAAAGAACCAATTGTCAATTTACCATAAATAATTCCTTAGTGCTTATCTAAATGTTGCTATGGAAGCATCAGTTAATCAATCATAAATGTCTGAGTTGCTGTCACATGTAAGCACTATTGAGAATTAAAGGTGAATCAGACATAAATCCAGTTTCCAAATAGCTTTTAGCCTAATAAAAAGGTAAAGCTTGAATATGTGCAAAAGTAAAACAAGAAAGAAAGTGTTAAGTGCCATAGACAAAACTCTATGCGAGAAAGTTACATGATATTAGTGATATGTTATATATAGAAAGTTATATGATATTAGTATTACATCCAAGACAGAGAGAGATGGCCAGGATTCCTGCGTCTACTACTGTGTGCCTGTCATACACTGATCGACCCCAGTGGATCTCTCACGTCTTCTGTCTGTGTTTGTGTTTGTGCACATGTCTGTACACAAAGAGGAAAAGGACACCCTAAATCCAAAGTAGAGACTTAGACCCAAATACATACGAAGCTCCTATTCATGGCAAGTTTGTCAGATTGAGGAAGCACATTTCTCCTTTAGGCTAACGGCAGACCTAAGTCCAGCTCCCTCCTCCCCCAGAAAGAGGCTGAGTAGCTCCTTTGGCCCCTTTTCCCTCAGCTCATACCCTAACCTTGGCCCCTAGATTGCAGCACTCTTGAAAGAGAGAAAGACCCAGAAACACATACTGAAGCAAAAGCATGTTGAGGAAAGAGGGCATTTTTCCCTCTGGCCGTGAGCAGTGGTATAAACTATTCAATCCAGGTCTCTTTCTGCTGGGCTTTCCATGAGTTCACTGGGCTGTCTGTGGGTGCCGGGAGTGTGGCGGGGGACAGGAGCTATCTCCTTTCAAAAGGGAACAAGACCCTGAGTTCTCTCCAGCTACATGGGAGAAAAATGGGAAGTTGAATCCCAAGTAAGAGCTAATCACAACAGAGAGCCATAACTTCAGAAAGACAGAATCTAATTAACAAGCCGTGTATAAACATACTTGTAACCATTTCCATTTTTATATCAAAATACCTGCACCTAGTGCTGCTGGCCTGTAATGCCTCTGAGCAATCCATCTTGTCCCTGACCCGGGTCACTATTCCTCCCCTCCTCTGCCTGATTTTGAAATGAAAGAAAGAACAGATGAAAAGAGTCTTGATTTCCCATTACAGGAACACAAGAGCATTGAACAAGATACTTATCCCCTTTTGGAATCTCTTATGTCTTACAATTGTTTCCTTTGTGCATTTTTATCCTTTTTACAGGAAATTAAAAAGAAAAGTCTTTAGGACTATCACTATTTCTGACCTGATTCAGAATCTTAACTACAATTTATTTTTATAGACTTTTCATTTTAACACACACGCATACACACATACAACCATTATTTTCTCAATATGCAAAAATGAACCAATCTCTACATTCAATGATCCATGCCCACATCTGAAAGGCTTATAGCCATTTCAGTGTATTTACTGTGCAGCCTCAGTTATTACCATAAATGTAGGAAATGAAGTCATATATTTTCAATTACTCCATTCATGAAGATGTCTTTTCAAATCACAGCTTCTTATTGTGCACCCCAGGGCTGTTTGTTTCATATTACCATTCAAGAGCCAAGTTTCAAGGGCAATGAAAGTTTTACTATGCATCACTGATTAAAAGACAGTGTCAGACCAGCTAAGCAAAAACCTTACATTTTACAGGTTTTGCATAGTGTTAAATCTCCCACATGTCGAGGATAAAATTTTTCAATATTGATGAGGACGGTACTGCCAAAGTACCATACCTGCGAAAAGTTCCAATTGTTGGCTGAAGGGCTTTTTGGGCTATAACATCATGCCATCAGGAAGATATACGTGTCTAAAAAACAGAATGAAATGAAGTAGATTTTGCCATAGGAGTTGGCCAAGTCAGACAATTAAATCCTATGTCTAATTTAGCCAAAAACAGAATAATTCACATTACTGTTGAAATACACAAGGATAACGAATAAATTTCTGTTTTAAGCTTAACTCACAGAATTTTACCTGCCATTTGTACTTCGGAATGGAGAAAATGAGGGTGAGTGGCAATCTATTTAGTCTTTGGGTTGCTGCCATTATAGAAACGGTTTCTACTCCAGCTAGAGGAAATCATCTAAAGTCATGTTTACTTAGCTAGAAGTGGGTATTCATGAAATAGGAGCAGCCAGAGAAAGCAGGAGATAAATAGAATTTCTATAATCTAATTTAACATAGGTCACGCTGAGCTAAACAATCAAGCTGTCCATTAGAACCTTCATCCTCCCCCACATATGTACTCAATTTAATGAAACAAAGAGTATGAGTGTGCTTAGGGAACACATTAGAAAGGCTCCCTAGGATAAAAGAAGAATCATCTAAATGCCTTCCATTACTTCATGAGAAACACATACATAGCTATATGAGTGCGTTAAAATAATATGCACGATAATCAAGGTCACAGGTATAATGTTGAGTTTACCTTTTGCTCTCTTTATTGAGAAAATATTTGTTATAGAGCCATAATCAGTATCTCTGATTTTATCCAATGATGCTGAAATTGAGTACGAGAATGCTGTTCATTTTATCAAAGTAAATAATATCTGGAAAAATTGTCTTTCATATGACTGAAATGAAATTTGTAATAATCCTTCACAATGACCAAACCATCTTAAGTCAGTAACATCAATGAGCAATTAACAATAGCTATAGTTATATAGCTCATATTTCTTATAGCTTTAGATTTAAAGTCATGTGTTTAAAAATCTTCTGGAATATACTCATCCCAGCTAAACAACCTTGTGAATTTTTCATTGCCTTGTTCCTGTCCCTGCAGGAAATTTTTTAAATAGCTATTTCCTTTAGCAGAGTGAAAGCGACGTTTTGACTTCTTCCTTGGTCTGGAGGCAGGTATTCAATTCCCTACACCTGTTTTCAAGAGGATGTTTTCCAATGATGTATATTGTTCACTTTTTATCTTTTTGAGTGGTCACAAGAGAATAAATGAGAAAAATTAAACCATAGTGATTTTTCTGGCAAATGCACCAAAGCTAATAATGTTTTCCTTTACAATCTAAGACTCTAATTCATTAGCAGATCTAGCTCTTGGTCCAGCTAAACTCCTTCGAATCTTCCTGTTTACATACAAGTTAGTATGTTTAGAATGCTAGGGATTTCACTTTACCTAATCTTAGCTAAGGAACTAAAACTACATAAACAGGAAGACTGAAAAAAATTAATTTATTAACTAGACCCAGGTTAGATGTACCAGTAAATCAAGCCTCCAGATTTAGAAAAGATTAAAGACTAGCTTTTTTGCAACTATGTATATTCTTTTTATCTTTGTAGGCTATTTTAAAACAACATGTCTATATAATTAAACTATTTTTAAACAAAGTAGTGAATTGATTTCTCATGTACATTACAATTCACATACGAAAGTAAAGTCAAGGCCAGGTGCAGTGGCTCATGCCTGTAATCCTAGTACTTTGGAAGGCCGAGGCAGACGGATTGCTTGAAGCCAGGAGTTCAAGACCAGCCTGAGCAAGAGCGAGACCCCCATCTCTACAAAAATAGAAAAATTATCTAGGTGCAGTGGCACATGCCTGTAGTCCCACCTACTTGGGAGGCTGAGGTGAGAGGATCACTTGAGCCCAGGAGTTTGAGGTTGCAGTGAGCTATGATGATGCCACTGTACTCTAGCCCAAGAGACAGAGCAAGACCCTGTTTCTAAAAAAAGAAAAAAGAAAGTCTGAATGTCATTTTAAAAAAAAACCTAACAATTTATTATCATAATAAAACTAAAGTGTCTGATCATCAAAGACTCCAATCTACTATTATGTTTATTGTAAAACTATGTCAGGCAGCACCAAATTCACCCTAAAAATGACAAAAGCTTTTGGAAATATAACTTCCTTTAGATAGGCCCATGACAATTTTGTTGTCATTTCTTACAATGCCTGATGCATACACTCCATGAGGATGTATAAGTTGAAATTTTTTTTTGATACATTTATGACAGCTGTTATCTACCAGATCATTCCAAAGAATAAAGTCTAGGAATCACAGTGCATGAGAAGGTACTCATATTTGCAAGATATGCAAGATGACTTTTCTTTTATTATGCTCTTTCATATTTTGATGAGATTATTTAAAATTCACTATGTAATAATCACCATTACTGGAGTAGATAAGATCCACATTTTAAAATTCTTCTAAGCAAAAAATTTCAGAACAGTGATAGTATCTCAAAAAGTAGGTTTTAAAAAATATTTTCTTTATCTAAATTAATTTATTTTTAAATGAATGAATGATGACATACCTTCAGAATGAACTTTTAGTAACACTTGAGAACCTGAGAAAAATAATGCCATATAAAATATAAGGTAAGCCATAAATATATTCCTAGTATTAAAGTATTAATTGCATATTCAGTTGTATATGTATGTATATCACAGAAAGTTATTCATTCAAGTGAAGTTTATAATTATTCAGTTTCCAAAAATTATTCTGTTTTAAATGAAAAAATCTAGAATTGATACTTGAAAAAAATTAAGTCTCCTAATCCAAGCAAATTGAATGTATCTCCACTTATTGTAATCTTTTCTTCTCCTCAGTGAAGCTTTGTAACATAAACTTCTTAAGTTTATTCAATCATTTTTATATTTTGAATGAGTTATTACACCTACAGTATTTTTCATATATTGCTTATTGGAAATTGAATTGGTTTCCATTCTTGATTATTGTCTTACTAGCTGACAAACTTACAATTTTTTTACCTATTTTAAATTTGTTATTAATAGTTTAAGTTGATTTTCTTGACTTTTCAAATTAGAAAACCATAAGTGTAAATATTAACACTTTTTGTCTTCTGGATCCATTTTCATAAGACATAGTTCTTAATTTATTACATTAACTAGAATTTTTTAAATGACATTAAATTACAGTATAGTAAAAATAGTGCCATTGATGCTTCACTACTACGTATGTTATTGACTCTCATTTTAAGCTAAAATACTACCTATTATATCAAAAAACTCTCTTCCTAGTTCTAATTTACTAAGATTTTCATCTAGACTTAATGTTGAATATAATTAATCAAATGTTATATTCACTATCTAGTGAGATTATTATTCTTTTTCTCATGTGAACTTTTAATATGACCAATTTTTTTCATGTTCTTCTAATATTAAACTATCCTTGAATCAATGGACTTTGCACTACTTGGTTCATCTGGTAATCAGCTTTTGAGCAACCGTTGTATGTTTGGGGAAGTTTACACTAATGAATCTGTGAATCCTCAAGTTAGAAGCCAGAAACTCATTTCTTCAGGCTCCCTTATAGATAAATACCAACACATAATCTAGGATCAGCCAATCAGATATAAACATGAAATAAGCAAATCTCAAAGTAAATGTCATGGAGAAGCGGTTACTACATAAACTCCGATCTGGCAAGTATAGTTGCTGGCAAGACCAGTTTTTACAAGCAGCAGGGCTTTCACATCCACCACATCAACAGCATAACCTTAGAGTCTGTGCCCTGCAGCACAGCCAGGGAATCTTCCCTGGAACAACCCCATGGCAGGGTGCAGGCAGCAGCCCCAGTTACAGAGCTTCAGCCCTGGTAAGTTCCTCTGAGCTGCATTTAGTAGTTTCATTTCTGTTAAAGTGAGAGTGAATTCTGTTGCAACTAAGACCTCGGATTGAATCAACCATCAGTTAATTCACTAAGGACTTTAGTTTGCTAACATTTTATGAAGAATTTTTTTATAAGTTATTAATAAGAAAAAGCGGTCTGTGATTTTCTTTGCAGGGGGACATAAAGAGGAGGTACTTTTTGTTAGGTATTGATAATTATACTTTCATATAATGATATATGACTTTGATAAAATCTGTGACATTGACTTTTTTTCCTGCTCTGGAACAGCTTAAGTAGCTTGTGAATTATCTATTTCTTAAAGATTTAGCAGAAGTCCTGTTATATATACTTCTTTTATTCTCGTTCCATAAATATAGGTTCCTTTAGGTTTATTTGTTTCTTCTTGAAACAATTCAGGTAATTTAATTTATTCTTTTCAAAAGTATTTATTTCATTCACTTTTTTATATTGGCAAAACATTCTTAATCTTTTCTATATCAGATTAGATCTATTACAAAGCATTTATGAATTGACCTCTTTCTTTTCAATCAATTTTTTGGAACTTTGTATATTTTTTTATCCTTTTCCATTTTTAAATGGAGGATTTAATAAGCAGTGAAATGGTGAATAATGGCAATGACAATAATAACATCATCCCCTTGGAAAACTGCTCCTGTCACATACATTATCTTACTTGATTATTATTCTAAAAGAACAACCATTACCATGTGAGAGATGCAAATGTATATGGCATTATTCATAAATAAGCAAACTAAGCCTCAGAGAGGTTGAGACTTACCAAGTTCACTTAGATAAACACATCCATTTCGGATGCAGACTCTTCTCATTTCTCATCACTTTTGCTTGAAGATTAAAATAATTTAAAATAATATTATTAGAGCTATTGGTTAATATTTCTATATAATAGGCACTATTTTACTGTTTTATTTGGATCTCATTTAATAATAATAAAACAAAACCACTATGGAAGTACACACATTTTTTTCCCATTTTACAGATAAGGAAGTGGGGTTTTAGGGAGCCTAAGTAACTTGCCTGACATTAACAAGGAGGTCACACATTGTCAGTTTTTTCCACTAGACACTCACAAACATGTCATGATTTCAATATATACTCATAAATAGTAATTACCACCATTCTGATGCATGTATTAAATTACCTCATAACTTTTGTATTTTTGATTATTAGTCTGAATTAGTAAACTAGTTGCAACACTGTATGGGTCTTTAAAAAACATTGTGTCCTATATATTTAGAGAAATGAGATAGTTTATTTACGGTCATACCACCCTGAATGCGCCCAATCTTGTTTGATCTCGGAAGCTAAGCAGGGTTGGGCCTGGTTAGTACTTGGATGGGAGAAATGATATATTTATGTAACTTTTTTTTCTACACAACAAAATGAAATATATATATATATGTATATATATATATCATTCCATATAATAACATGAAGAAAAGTAGGAAAGGGGCCTCTAATAATCTATCCACCCCACCTGTAGGCCAAACCCTCAACCCAGAAGTCAATAGCTTCTTTCCTTATCTGCCAGACCTGAGTGTGGGACTGTCCTCTGTGGCTTTCACACCTAAAACCCAGAACCCCATCCAAGTGCCTGGCCTATCAGGCCCTTTCCCTCAGCAGCAGGCTTTTCTCAGCCCAACCCTGGCTACCTTTGCCTGCCTGCTCAAAGTTTCCCGGAATCCCTGCACAAAAGCCTTGGTGGGGAGCTGCATCAGGGAGGCTCCAGAAACACTGAAAATAGTTAATTCACTTCAGGCAAGGGAAGTCTGGAAGAAAGTCCTGGCTGTTCCTCCAGATGTAAGGAAGGGAAGAATCTTTCATGTCTCTCACAGCAGGAAAACAAGGCTAGAACTAATGTCTCAGTAAATCATCCAGAGGGAGCAATGGAGGAGGGTGGTGGGGGGAGATTATATTCTGTAATATTCTGAATATAATAATAATGTATAATAGTAATGTCACATCTTGTTATTAAAGAGAAAAATTGCACCAGATGCTTGTTAAAAATGACAAGGAAGACTTCAAAAGCCTATTGCAGTAGGGGTCCAGACTATTTCAATAGGAAAAAGAGATGGAACTCAACTCAGGAGAGTTTTTAAGGCCTAGGGTGAGCTAGCTGAAGTTGGAGGGAAGGTTGGTCATGTGATCAGGCCCTCTATGCTTGTTAATTGGTGCTTATCAAAGTTAGACTCTTTACCTTCCCATAGAGACCAGGAGAGAGGGGCCTTGTCTTTCATGATGATTACATTCCAAAGAGATAGGTTCTAGGTCCTTGAGAAAGACATTTCTAGATTGTAGAAGATTTACATCACCAAAGGGCAGGAATTTACAATTTGCAAGTTTCTTTTAGAAACCTTAGTCAAACTGAGGAGAATGTAAAGGCTGTGTTGGTCATCTTTGTCTACATAAAACAGACAAATCTGCCCTAAATCTCATCGACTTGGTGGTCTAGAAATTCTAAGTCATATGTGGTTGGGGAGGGAACCTCCCACGGGGGTGTTTTGCAAGGATAGCAAGTGTTTAACACAACTTAGAACATCTGGAGAGAGGCCTCTCTCCTCAGTCCACAGTAGACACCACTGACACACTCACTGCCCAGGTTGCCCTGGGCACACACTAAAATGCTCATAGTGCTACCACTTCCTTGCCAATGTGTCACCTGGGGATTCTTCATTGATCTCCTGAGGCCACAGCTCTTGGTTTGGCAATCTCCAGGATCACCATCCTTCATAATCTGCGCTATAACCCATGTTCCATCCTAAGGAAAAAAAAAAACAAACTATAAGGATCATTTTTCTTCTGAAAGTTTGATTGCTTTTGTCTTTCTCAACCTAGGTTTTTCCAAAAAAACAGAAGCATAGGTGAGGATGATCTGAGTACCTGGCAACTTTCACTTTTAGTTAGTCAACACAAAAGTCACAAAAAAAGAATCTTGGAACACAACATTTGGCTACTTTCGTGAGATGCACAAGAGATAGGTCTTTACATATCTTCCAGATTCCTGTGGCAGAGAATAAAACAGAAAATAATTACCAAACATCTTGCCATGCGAGTTTATTTAGAAATAGGCATTAAGACACCAAAAGATTAAAATATTGACTTTTCCACCTGGATAGTAATGATAATAGTTTAAATCTAAAATTTTATGTTCTATTCTCATTTATCTGATTGTTCTATATTTTCTATGATAGCCAACAAAATATCATGGATTTCTTGTGAAATAAAAAATAACAAAAGTTAAAGGAATCATTAAAGAAAAAAATGTAGAAAAAGATTCATAGCAATAATTTTAGCACTCCCAGAAAAAAGTCTTTTTTTTTTTTTTTTAGAATAAAACTTGAAACAGTAAGCTAAAATAAGATTAAGGCATACTAAACCAATTTTTCCCCTATAATAATCTTATCTACAACTGCTTTAGGGGAAATTCAATAAAAAGTCATATATATTTCCAATAGAAATTTAAGCATGACTAGGACGTTCAAGGGCTCAAAGTCTTCGCTAGTAAACTTGTGTGTTTCTCTAACATCAAAATGTGTTACAAGTGTGTTTCCAACACCTATTGCTGACGCAATATCGAGCCACCAATGCAGCCTCTTCTGCTGAAATAATCTAGTAAATATTAGCCTAGTAGGCTAGGTCTTTTCTTTAAAATTGTGCTCCAAATAGTAAAGAAAGCTCTACATTCTGTGATGAATTTGTCAGATAAAAAAGCTGCTACTGAGAAGAGAACAAAGCTATTATTACATATTGTGAAGAGGCTCTTAATTTCATATTTCCATTATGTGTTCCTCTTCTTTCTTTCCCAGGGCTTGCCCCTGAGTTCCTGTCACAAAGCTTCCAATTAACTAAAAGGAAGCCCTGTCTAGACTGGATAACATCAGGGTGTTCTTGTCTAAAACATAACACTTCTTTTTTATCTCTTACTAACGTTGTAGAGATATTTGCTCAAAGTCCAGCTACAGTGTTACAGTTCTTCAATGTTAAAGGAACATTCCTGTTCCTGAAATCAGTGCTCAAGGAAAGCAGCTCTAGAATAATTAGTGTTACTGCAAATGGCTACTTTTTATTTTAAGAATCAAAAAAATCTTGACTTGGAAAGTTGATTTCCAAAATTGCATTCAGTTAACTGAATCACATGTAATGAGTCACTCCAGAATCTGTCCTAAACTGTCAGTATGCTAAAAAAAA
>CAUYRT010100726.1:0-20027 GCA_963574885.1 Lepilemur ruficaudatus | reverse complement strand
CACTGGTCAATGTCCCTATTCTTGCTCCAGTACCAAGCTAATTTAATTACTACAGCCTTGTAGTATAGTTTGAAATCTGGCAAATTGATACGTCCCATTTTGTTTTTATTGCCTAAAATTGCTTTTGCTATACAGGGTCTTCTCTGGTTCCATATGAAGCGTAAAATTATTTTTTCTATATCTGTGAAAAATGATGTTGGTATTTTAATAGGGATTGCATTGAATCTGTAGATCACTTTGTGTAGTATAGACATTTTAACAATGTTGATTCTGCCGACCCACAAGTATGGTGTGGTTTTCCACCTGTTTACGTCCTCTGCTGTTTCCTTCCTCAGTGTTTCATAGTTCTCCTTGTAGAGGTCGTTTACCTCCTTAGTTAAATATGTTCCTAGGTACTTTATTTTCTTTGTTGCTATTGTGAAGGGTATTGAGTCTTTGATTTGGTTCTCAATTTGCCTGTTATTGGCGTATATGAATGCCTTGGATTTGTGTGTATTGATTTTATATCCTGAGACTTTACTAAATTCATTTATCAATTCCAGGAGTCTCTTGGCTGAATCCTTGGGGTTTTCTAGATATAATGTCTTATCATCAGGGGAAAAGAATCCTTATTCAATAAATGGTGCTGGGAAAACTGGATAACCACATGTAAAAGACTGAAGCAGGATCCACACCTTTTACCTCTCACAAAAATTAACTCACACTGGGTAACAGACTTAAACCTAAGGTGTGAAACTATTAGAATTCTAGAGGAAAACGTTGGAAATAGTCTTGTAGACATTGGCCAAGGCAAAGAATTTATGAAGAAGACCCCAAAGACAATCATGGCAACAACAAAAATAAATAAATGGGACCTGATCAAACTAAAAAGCTTCTGCACAAAGATACTGTCATGAGAGCAAACATACAACCTACACAATGGGAGAAAATTTTCGCATGCTACACATCCGATAAGAGGCTGATAACTAGAATCTATTTAGAACTCAGGGAGATCAGCAAGAAAAAATCAAACAACCCTATCAAAAAGTGAGCAAAGGACATGAACAGAAACTTTTCAAAAGAAGGCAGAATAATGGCCAACAAATACATGAAAAAATACTCAACATCTCTAATCATCAGGGAAATGAAAATCAAAACAACGAAATATCACTTATCTCCAGTAAGAATGGCCTTTATCAAAAAGTCCTAAAACAATAAATGTTGGCGTGGATGTGGAGAGATAGGAACACTCATACACTGCTGGTGGGACTGCAGACTAGTACGTCTGTGGAAAGCAATATGGAGATACCTTAAAGCGATACACGTGGATCTATCATTTGATCCAGCAATCCCATTACTGGGCATCTACCCAAGAGAACAAAAGACACTCTATAAAAAAGACATCTGCAGTGGAATGTTTATAGCAGCACAATTCACAATTGCAAAGATGTGGAAACACCCCACGTGCCCATCAATACATGAATGGATTAATAAAATGTGGTACATGTATGCCATGGAATACTATTAAGCTATAAGAAACAGTGGTGATATAGCACCTCTTGTATTTTCCTGGATAGAGCTAGAACCCATTCTAAGTGAAGTATCCCAAGAATGGAAAAACAAGCACCACATGTACTCACCAGCAAATTGGTTTCACTGATCAACACCTAAGTGAACATATAGGAATATCATTTATCGGGTGTCGGGCAGATGGGAGTGGGGAGGAGGGAATGGGTATATACATACATAATGAGCACGATGCACACCATCTGGGGGATGGTCATGCTTGAAGCTCTGACTCGAGCGGGGGGAGGGGGTCAAGGGCAATATATGTATCCTTAACATTTGTACCCCCATAATATGCTGAAATTAAAAAAAAGAATTATAAAAACAAATGTCTAGATGATTCTGCAAAATGGGTAACTCATCTTCCATAAGAATCTCCTCCAGAATCCTCATCTCTGAAGCTTCAGAAGCAGCAAGAGAACTGGGGTCTCTTTTTAAAGTAGTGCTGAATGACTGTGAGTGTATTTTAGGAAAGAATTGGACATGATTTTAGTCTCTATTTCTGATCAACTTGCTTTTGCCTTCTTTCCTAGGAAGTGTGTAGAGAGCTCTGGTGCCTCAGCAAAAGCAACCGCTGTGTCACCAACAGTATTCCAGCAGCTGAGGGGACTCTGTGTCAAACTGGGAATATTGAAAAAGGGGTAAGCTCAAAAGATTTACTAGCTATTTGACATGTATACTAAACTGATAAATTTCTGGTGCTGATATTCAACCACTTAATTTATTAATTTTAAATGTACTTAAAAATAGTAAATCCCTAGCCCAATGGGTTAATTATATCTTGATATCTACAAAAATGCATTGGTTAGGAAATTATAGTTGATAACTATAGTTGATTACTTATAGTTGATTAATTATAGTTGATAACTATTTCGTGAGTCAGTTTCACCTTTATGTTGATGTGTGTATGTTATATTTGTACCAAAAAATCCAACATCAATATAGTCTGTTTAATCATATAATATAGTATATATTTAGTATACTATAAATACAGTCTGTTTAGTCATATAATATAATCTATTTTTATCTGAGAAGTAATTCCCAGGTAAATTATGTGACCCAAAAATAGACTATAACTGTAGTCTAACTAAAGTCACTTTTAAATTGCAGTATGAGAGAAGGGACTAATATAATATTAGGAGAAAAATTAAATAATTTATTGAGCATAGAAATTAGAGCTAAACAATTTAATCAGTCTAATTTTCAAAATATCAAGATTAAGAATTGTTTAAACAAGCTGGGCATGGTCACATGCACCTGTAGTCCCAGCTACGTGGGAGTCTGAGGTGGGAGGATTGCTTGAGCGTAGGTGTTTGGATCAAGCCTAGGCAACATACATAGCAAGACCCTGTCCCTTAAAGAAACAAAAAACAAAGAACCAAAAAGAATTGTTTAAACAAATAACAGAAATAGTTTGTATGCTACTACTGAAGTTCTCTAGAAATTGCTATATATGTAAATGTAAATTTTAGAATTTATTGCTGTGGACTGAGTTTACAGTAATAACTACTGCTGTCGTCTGTTCTCAGTTCTGACTTCTTCCATGTTAGCTGGGCAAGTTTCAACAAGGATTTTGCTGAATTTCAGTTTGCAATCTGATGTTTAAATAAAAAGAATGAAAGCTTTTGGGCAGCTGTCACAGTTTATTAATCCTTGCTGATGGCTTCATTCAGATCCCATGACCTAGTGCCATGTTGATGGCTTTTCCATGCTGAGTTTGGAAATGTTGGTAAATTATGCTAAATATATGAATTGATAGGGTCATTTAAAAAGGATTAAGGATCTTTTTTTCAGATTTTGTAAGTAGCCAATAAAAATACAGAGAAATTCACACACTACCAAAAATTCCTTCTATTTTTTTCACTGAAGTAATAGGAAATATTAGGAACTACATTGTTGAACAATTTATTGTTTATTTTGGAACCAGTAATTCTTGTCAACAGCAAGTAGCAATTTACATCAATCTGTACTTAGAAGAAATACACAACTATAAGGAGGGAAAGTCATAGTGAGAATCTTTCCTTATTTGACACTGATTATTATTGTTGTGACCTAGTCCATGGTCCAGTTTCTACTTGCCTTGAGTAATACTACTATATCGGTAGGCCTGTTGGCTCTTTTTATCTTACTTTATTTTTTAACCAGCAGCATAAATAATTCATTCCTTTAAATACCTCAGAGCCCTCCTATAAGCATTCTATAAATTATATAATCACTCCAAATAAGTAAACCATGAGTAGTGGCTGAGAACACATAGCTCAACTCCACCAATCATTATATGGTAACACATATTTAATATCTTATCATTTATCCTCAAGAGCAGGACCCCCAAATGTCTTACCTTTTTTAATTTGGAGACAGGGTCTCGAGTGCAGTGGTACAATCATAGCTCATTGCAGCTCCAAATTCCTGGGCTCAAGTGATCTTCCTGCCTCAGCCTCCCAAGCAGCTAGGACTATAGGCATGTACCACTGTGCCCGGCTAATTTTTTCATTTTTTGTAGAGACGGGGTCTTGCTATGTTGCCCAAGCTGGTCTCCAACTTCTGGTCTCAAGCAATCCTCCACCTTGGCCTCCCAAAGTGCTGGGATTACAGGTGTGAGCAACTGCATCCAGCCAAATGTCATATCTTATAGCTATGTGCATATATATGATAGAGATGGCATATTTCTTGGAAATTACAATTTGAGGGACACTTACAAAATACTCTCAAATAATATTAAAGCTAATAGTATTGATTTAAATTTAGATAAGCAAATAGAGTGGAAATACAATTATTCTAAGCATAAATAAGCACAGATAAGAGAAAGTGAATAAAGTGGAGTAAAATATATTTGACTTCTAAAGATTCACATTCTTAATCTAGGTTAATGGCGGTCAACTTTTTGATCCCTAAATCCTGCTTCTTTTGAAATCTATAGAATTCTAATACACGTATTTGAAAAAATGGAAATGTGTTTAAAAAGTTTAAAAAGCCCCTTGCCTGCCCCTTACCCTATCTTTGGGCCTTTGCCAGCTCCCAACATACCTTTGTGGGCTCCATGAAAAACTGTTTAAGAACCTTGTGAGTGTAGCTAAGTTTGTGTGTCAAGGGGTCATTTATGTTCACAACATAAGAATGTACTATCATACCCAGGTTATTGTTTTTTAAAAAAATCAAAAGAAAAAGAAAGAAAGCAAAAGCAAAGAAAAAAGGAGTGTACTATCATAAGGTCAATATATTGGATATCACCATCTAAAATTAAACTACGAAACAAATCTTGTCATTCTTCCAGAGACATGAAAGTTAGTTTTAGGAGTGACACTAACAAGTCTTTAGAACAAATGAATGAAGGAATGAAGGAATGAAAAAACAAATATAAACGCAGACTTCTAGAAAAGAAAATGATAGAACACTGAACGACCCTCAAAATATCCCTATCATTAACTTTGAATTTATGAATAAGCTTTTAGAGAACTAAGTCAAGCTGCATATTTAAGAAAAAAAAAAAACTCCTCAAGAATTAGACACGTGAGCTGAACACATCTTAATTTATTTTTTATTTATACTTTACTAACTGTATTTAACACGTTATCACCTGTATAAATTGTTGTTGGTGTTAATTTCTGTGATTTTTTTTTTCCTTAAGAGAGAAGCATTTTTTTGTTGTTGTTTTTGCCAAATGCAGATTTTTCTTACTGTTAGGGCTGTATCATCTGGAAAGTAAACCAAGCTCAGAATTTTGACCCAAAGCAAAACAGTTATGCAAAGATCTAGTAAAGATCTAGTGACAAAATTAAGTGGAATTTTCAATTGATCTAGTCAACTTTGTGCAGTTATTCTGTATACTTGTTATCTAAAAATAGTTGACATTCCCAGTAACAATGATAATGAATATTTTATAAGTACTTACACTGTACCAGGCACATATCGCTAGGTGCTTTATAGCCATTCTTCTGTTTAATATTAACAAAAATACTATGAAGTGGGCACTATTTTAACTCCATTTCACAGATGAGAAAAGTAAGACTTAAGAGCCTGAGATTACACAGCAATTTAATGGCATAGCTGAGATTCCAACACAGATCTTTCTGATTCCAGAGCTGAAATCGTTGCCCCTCTTACTGCCTCTAATTTTATTTTATGTTCAGATGAGAAATCTTGCAGAGAAAAAAAGCAAGTTCTCGCTGTCACAAGAATAAAATGGGTCAATGTATTTTACCCTTTGGTACTAAATAGATTTTTCATTTTCAACCTATAATCATTTCTTAGGAATCACAGTAAGAAGGCAATGTGGATAGAACATTGAGCTAAGAATATATGGTTGTGTGATGATTGGTAAAATAATGACTCTCTGCTTTAAAATGAGAGAAAATAAGTTTCTACATATTTCATAGAAAACGAGGTAATACCTTAGCAAGCTGTTTGTGGGCTTCCTTAGAGGGAAGGTGCTATACATTATTAGAGCATCATCACTACTTTTCGTTATTGTTTGCCAGTCTTAGATGATGGTGGGCAGAAAATTCTTTGCCAGACTGTCTTAACTGGCAGTAGAGAATATAAACATGAGTTTATGTGTTTGAGAGACATAAAATGGAATATCCATGACCTCTGATCTTAACTCTTGAGTTTCAAAACCACTGTCAATCAGAAGCAACAAGAAAGAACCTATACCCTGTCTAGCCAGAAGAATAAAACCAAAGCTTCTCATAGTTTTCTGAATAAATCTTTTTAAAAAGGAAGGGAGTAGAAATATTGCTTGACTGATAGCATAGACATATCCAAAGGATTGAATCCATGATGATCTCGTCAAACTCTGGCTGCAAAAGATACGGGATCCCTGCCCAGGGGCGCAGTTCCACAAATGTTCCATGTAAGTATGGAACTGTTCCATGCACATTTAGCAGATGGAGTAAGAAATATGGCCAAAAAATTAAAAACTGATCTTTGCGTGAGTCCTGGGGGGTCTGACATCGCTATTACAGTCATTGGATGTTTGCCTGAATAAGCCATTCACGGATTGAATAAGAACCATATGGTCTGAATGGATGTGCTCAGAGACAGTAGCATTAACCAAAGGAGGAAATTTGATGAGCCCAGACAGTGCGCTGGTACTGTGTGTCCATGGGTCAGTCTCCTACAAATCAATCAATACTACTTTCAGCCAGAGAACTTTCTTTGGATATAGCATCAGTGATAGCCCTTTGGAAAAGAATCAGAGGGATGCCATATTTGATGAAATAGTAAATAAGGATTTAGACTGTAAAATCTTCTATAGTAGTGTTGGCATTGTTACTGAACAGGATATTAAGGATAATCAAAACCCAATCCTTGTAATCCCTGTTGGTGACCACAAAGAAGGTTTCAAATACTTGGCTTATTACCAAAAGATTGATTTAATGATTCTATAAGACCCAATTAGGGATATAGTCCAGCATTTGGGTTTACATATAAGTGATATTGATTCCTAATAGCTTTGCATGGGAAACATAGGGCTGGATTAGAATAGATTTATTAAATGCCTTCTAAAACACTGAATATATATAATAGGACATTTACAGCCTTAGATATTAATCACTTAGGGTAGAATATATGTTTTGACTGGATCCCAAACTGTAAACGCAGGAAGTGAAGCAAGAATAGTTCTTCTAATTGCTCTAGAAATTTAAATATTAGATTATTAAATATAAAGTGTCCGATTTCCTTAAGTACTAAGTTTGACAGTTGATATCACTGACATTTCACTTTGACACTTCTTTTTTTATTTTTATGATGAAGCTACACCCTCATTCTCTCAAATACACAGTTTGGCTTGTGATGATTTTTCAAATTTTTTTAGAGTAATTTTTGTGAAACCATGGATATGTCAAACATTCATGTTATTTTCGAATATGAGTTCTGTTGTGCAACCAATGCTGTGCAGACAGCTGGAAATATCAGTGAAGTGTTTGGGAAGGATGTGGCTAATGGATGCACAGTAACTTGGTGGTTTGAGACGTTCTGTTTTGGTGATTTTAATCTTGAAAATGAGCCATGTGGGCAACCTGAGACCAAGGTGAATAATGGTGAGTTGAAAGCTGTAGTGGAAGTGAATCCATCTCAACCTATGCATGAATTAGCAGCAAGGTTTGATGTTACTATTCCAACAATATTGGGCCATTTGAAGCAAATCATCAAGGTAAAGAAGCTGTTTAGATGAGTACCTCATGAATTAAACAAGCATCAGAAAAGAAATCGTCGTCTCCACGCTTTCCTTTCTTTGCTGTCATGACAAAAAGGTGAACCATTTCTCCACTGTATTGTTATATGTGATGAAAAATGGATTCTTTTTGACAATCGCAAGCATTCAGCACAATGGTTGGATAAAAACGAAGTGCCGAAACACAATCCAAAACAGAATATTCATCAAAAAAGGCTACTGGTGTCTGTTTGGTGGTCCAGCACTGGTATTACCCACTACAGCTTCATGAAAACTGGTCAATTGATTATAGCAGATGTCTACTGCAACCAGTGGATGAAATGATAAGGATGCTTGCGATTAAGCAGCCAAGATTGGTCAATAGGGACAGGCCAATCCTCTTGCAATACAACACTCGGCCACATGTTGCACAAACTACACTGCTCAAACGACAGCAGCTGGCCTTGGAAAAATTATTCCCCAGACCTTGCGCCAACTGAGACCACTTCTTGCAAGGAAAAATATTCAATTCTCAACAAGGTGTGGGAAAGGCCTTTCGCAGTTTCATCACCACTGGCTCTCCAGGTTTTCTCACTGCTGGCATAAACAAGCTACCATTAAGGTGGCAAAACTGTGTCAATAGTTTAGGCACATACCTTGATTAATTGTACTGCGTCTTGTTTAAGATATAATAAACTATACTTTTGATTAGAAGACAGACATTGCATATTTAATGACCTAATAGTATGGGATGACAAGTTCTGATTTAGAATTTGGGCTGAAATGTAGCATTATCATTCCCATACCTGCACAGTGCAAAGTTAAGGCTTTTAATAGTGCTGTGCTCCAACCCTGAGATCTTCTGAGTTTGGAAGAATGTTCTGTATTGAATCACCAATATAACTTCCTTTAAAATTGTAGAATTTCCTTAGAGGTCTCTCATTCCAGATGCTAGCTGGACCAAGGCTAGCTATTAAGAGGTATACCATAATCACATCCTAAAATGGTTCTAGTTAAAAAGAAAAAAAAAACATTTAAAAATACCACATATACTTGTCTTGAAATATTCCTTTGTCGAAATATGACAAATTCTCAAAGTTAGATTGTTTGATTTATAATATTAATGTATCTTGCTTAAAGACAACACCCTCATGTAGGCCATGAAATTTGGTAGTCTAATAGCAAGAGATGTTATTTAGTAATAGTGTTTCTTAAGAAGGCTTTTAAAGCCTCACTACAATAAGCCATCTTTCTAGATAGTGTTTGAAACATATTTATTTAATTTATAAGGAATGCAAAATGCAAGAATGAACAATATGAGATTTTATTCTTAGAATGTGATGGTTTCACTTTTTTCACCTTTCTGAATGTGGTTAAACACACCCAAATTAGCAAAAAGAAGGCCAAATTTAGCCAATTTATCTGCATAATTTAGGCTGAAGTAACAAGACTATTATTTAGAATGGTCCAAAATCACTAGCTTGGATATATAACCTTTGAGAGTAAAGATGAGAAACTGATTTGCATGTACATATTTAACTTTTCTAGCTTAAGAAATAAGGCAAAATTCTATGCCTCTGGAAATAGAGCTTTTATAGATGAAAGAAAGGATAAAAATAGATGATAGAACACTCAAAATCTCATCTTTATGTGCATATAGGATTTATATACTTCAAGTTGCTTTATTTAGTATAATCTAATTATTCTACTCATGATTTACACATATTAAAATGTTAATATGTATTGATTAATGCAGTCATCTTGAAGAGGAACTCAAATCACTTGATCCACATGAAACCCCCTATGGGCTTCTTCAATCCCTTTTATTAAGTTAAATAAGTTTCTTTTCTTAAAATCATATACTACATCAAGATATTTACTACTATCAAAGGAGAGAAGTAGCAAGAATTCCAGAGATCTTTTTCTATAAAGACAAAGGGGGGAAACAAAACAAAGCACAAAGAATACTTCTGCCAGAGATCAAAATTCAATAAATTGTTTCATTAATTTTTAACTGCTTTGAAGTTATGTATGCATTAAACTAATTTTTAAAGTTGTCCTAATCCAAACCACATTAGAATAGAGAACTAACATTAGTCCCCATTTTATAGTTAGGAAAACAGAGGAAAAGAAAGCAAGTGACTTCCTTTGGACCAAAGACACTGCTAGAATGAGAACTGAGGTTTGTAACAAAGTTCCCTACACAGACTAAAGTGGCTAATTTGTTAACTAGTATCAAACTAAAGTCTAGTCTTTTGTCTTCTGCTGGATGACTGATACTTATATGATTATTGTGAATTCTTTACCCATTAATCTTTGTTATTTAACTTTCTGATATAATTGTCTATTATGTGATAGCTTCATGGAATAGATACAACCAAAGCATGAATTTATGCAATAAAAGGTCTCTGGCAAACCACTTACGAACTATTACTTTGGTGTAGACATTAATTAATGATGAGAACTGAGTAGCATTTTACAAAGTGACTATTGTATTTATATGTTACCTTAAGAATGAGTTTTACAAGAAAAACAAAACAATTTATGTCACTTCTCTCACTGCCCTACATTTTGTGAACATCCTAGAAACGTGTAGTAATATTATTACTTTAGAACCTGCATCTTTTGGTATTCTTGTGGCTCTCACAATGTTTTTATTCCTTCAAAAATGAAAAAACTGAAATTTTTTCTCTATAAATCATGGGTATACTAAGGAGGTCTGAAATAATGTGTATGTACAGCTGAGTGGTTTTTTTGGTGGTTTTTTGTTTGTTGTTTTAGTTTTTACTTTTTGTAGAGACCAGGTCTCCCTGAGTGCCTGGCCTCAAGCATTCCTCCCACCTCAGCTAAGTGTCTTTTTTTTTTTTAATCTCCAGTGTTATTTTGTATTTTGTGTAATAAAAGCAATCCAGTAAAGTATATTAGAATATTCTTTAATGTCTTCAAACATATAATCCTACACCTTTAATTTATTTTTTTCCCATGGATTTGTATATTTTTGGATGGAAAATCCCTTTTCTACTAGTAAGTAACCTTGGGCAAGTCAACTTCTGGTTTCCTCATCTGAAAAAATGAAGTGCTTAGACTACCTGAATTCTAAAGTGCCTTTGAGCTTTAGATGCAACTCTGTGATTGTATTAAATAAATGTAAAATCAAGGTTTAATGTTATTTGAAACCAATAATGCTAAGCTTCCAACTTGAAAAAATAGGCAAAATTTAAGATTTGTCTCTAAAAGTGTCAGTTCCCATTAATTGCAAATGAAAAGTATCAGTTAATTGCTGGCCAGGACTACACGGCTCAGTTATTTGCATAAGAAAGTAGGTGTAAGTATAAATATTCTTACACACAGCTACTTGTACTAACAAAAACACATACGAAGATTATTTGGTCCAGTGTTGCAGCTTTTGTGTAGGTGAAGACCTAATACAACTGGTATATCATAAAAATTGGTCTTAAAGACCAACTAGGTAAATCTTAAACTGTCAACTGGAACATTTTCTCCCTCTCAAGAATACATTATCAGCAGTGCCAATCCAAGAGTTGTACCATATTATTGCTTTAGCCAACTCCCTCTTCTTCCTCATTTGCACAGATGATTTTTTTTTCCTTCATGGAAATTTGCATTGTCCAAAACTCATAATATTTCTTAATACCCTATCTTAATATTTATCAGATTTAAGGTGAGAATATTCTTCCTTATGGCCAACCATATTTTGACTTCCTCTTGATTAATTTTTTACAGACAAATCATAATTGCTCAGCACCCCTCAAAAAATCTGTTATGCTGTTACAGCTACTAAAACTCTCTGGGTCCCTGTTTTTTACCAACTACCAGGGAAGCAAATATAAATTTGACTTTCTTTATTCACTAGTTATTATCTCCAGTTTGTTCATCCAGTAAATTTTTGTTATCTGCCTACTGTGTGCCAAGCACCATCCTAGGCATTCATTGTTTCCAATAAAACATTACATGATGATGGAAATGTTCTATATCTGCTCTGTTGAACAGTAGCTGGGGACAATGGCTCACGCCTATAATCTCAACACTGTAGAAGGCTGAGGTGGGAGGATCTCTTGAGGTAGGAGTTGGAGACCAGCCTGCGAAAAATAGTGAGGCTACATATTTACAAAAAAAAAATTTAAAACATTAGCTGGGTGTGGTGGCAAGTGCCTATAGTACTTGCTACTTAGGAGGCTGAGGCAGGAGGACTGCTTGAGCCCAGCAGTTTGAGGTTACAGTGAACTGGGTTTGCACCACTACACTCCAGCATGGGCAACAGAGTGAGACTTGTCTCAAAAATAAAAACAAACAAAACTACACAGTAGCTACTAGTCACATGTGACTTTGGAGCCCTTGAAATGTGGCTATGGGGTCTGAGGAACTGAATTTCTTCTTTTAATTAATTTAAATTTAAATTACCACATGTGGCTCTCAAGGATTTTACAGTCTAAGGAGAGACAGAGAAGTAATTTGAAAAATAAATAGGTTAATTAAAATTAGTGGTAAATGGTAAGAGGGAACTAAAACAAGAGGTAATATAAACTATTACATCCTGGCGGAAGGGGAGAGTAGGGCAGGAAAAGATGGTAAGGTACCATTTCAGAATAAGGGTAGTAAAGGATGGAGCTCTCTGTTGAAATGACACTTGACCTGAGATGGGAAGATGAGAAGACTGCATATGAGGAATTGAGAGAAGAGCATTACCAGAAGGAACAGCAAATGCAAATGCCCTAAGGAGGGAACAAACTTAGTGTATGAAGGAAGAAATCCAGTGTATTTCTGGAGTCATCTGTCCAAGAGAGAGACAGCTGAAGGAGGCAGGGGCTAGGTCACTAAGTCCACTGTTGACCAATGTTAGGGAAGTAGGAAACCCTGAGGTTTTTTAAGGAAAAAAAAGAAGACATGATGTGATAACATGTTTTTAAAAGATCTCTCTAAATGGTCTCTGTAAAAATAGATTCTAATAGAAAAAAGTAATGACAGAGTGATCATGTATGAAGCCATTCTATTTGCCAGTTTGGTCTAGAGTGTTAGCGGTGAAGAAGGTGAAAAGTGAAAGAATTCTGGGGTATCCAACTCACAAAGCTTGGTGATAGAATTAGCCTAATAAACTGATCACTTTCTAAGCATCACATGTCGTAATCCCTTTACATTTTAATATAAAGTTGAATTTTTATTTAACAATCTAGTATTGCTGACATTTATTCAACTCTAATAACCATGTTCCCTATTGTTACTCATGTAAACAAATGCCTTTCAAAGCATCAATATAGTTTGTCAAAGTTTGATAATTCAGAGAAACGTACCAATAAAAGCCTACAAATGCTTGGTTTAAAAAGAGACTTTCATTTTGCCATATTCTGCAAATAAGATTTATCATGCTAGAGTTATGAGTTGATTTTGTGATGTCTGTGTCTCAATAAATTATTCCTGGCTTTCTACTTAGGTGCAGTGTATGTGGTTTATTGCAGAGGATAGAGCTGAGCAGAATTCCAGTACATATGTTCATGCAGGGGCCATACACATGGCTAGTCCATGTATATAAGAGTTTTTTTGTACCCAGTCCCTAATGTCTTGGCATAACTTTTATTATGTCTGCAGTGCTCATGTAGATGAAATGCCACAACACATTCTTCTACTATTGTAGCCTCAACTGGTCTTTTTTTTTTCTTTAAAGAAAGAGCAATTACCATCATAAAAATTCCTTACTGGAGAACTTTCCATATTGCGTTATCATTCCATGAGTCTAATAATAGTGGAATATAAAGAAAATTTTTAAAGAAAATACTAAAATATCTAAAAAAGACTTTGAGGTCTGTAACTAGCTCCATAATGAGAAACACTAAAACTCTGAAGGAGGAGAAACAAGGAAAAAGAAACAAGGAAGACTTTTTAGAACTCATGGTACATGTTAGAGATTTATAAATCATGGCCTAGCTAAGATAATTTGCAAATGACATGCACCTTCACCAATGTCTAAACACAGTAAAGAACTATCTGTCTGTTATCTATTGGGAGAATGCTAATGCCTATAATTGGTCATTACCTGACCCTTATGTATTTCTATCCTGATAGGTCTGTCTGCCTAAAAGCTAATTCTGTGTTTTCTGTGAAATCTTGCAGTGGTGTTATCAGGGAGATTGTGTTCCTTTTGGCACTTGGCCTCAGAGCATAGATGGGGGCTGGGGTCCCTGGTCACTATGGGGAGAGTGCAGCAGGACCTGCGGGGGAGGCGTCTCCTCATCCCTAAGACACTGTGACAGTCCAGCGTAAGTAGCTAAAGTAAGCCGGAGCCAACAAAAAGACACAGTTGGAAATGATTCAAAGCTGTGGTTTCACATGTTATCTGTAAAAACGTTTCACTAGTGAGCCAAGTGCTTGTCTTCAGAACAAGCAATAGGCACAGGAAAGTGGAGAAACTTTGTTAGACAGACTTTCCTTTTTCTTCCTTTCCCCTTATTGTGTAACTAAAAATAAAATTAAAAAAATAGACAAGTATTGTGTATCTGTCCCAGATAAAGCCAGACTTTTAATCTAATAATAATCAGATAGATTTCCTCCTCCAAAAACTACTGAATTATGGATGAATCCAGATCTGGTCTTAGCTACATTACCATGATTCCCAGGAAACCTAAGGTCTTTTCACATGTCACATAAAATTATTACTGCTACATTAGTATTAAAAGGACCAATGAGAGCACTTCAAGGGTTGAAATGCCTTGATTCGCATCACAAATCACAATGAAAAGGATACTGCCCATGTGTTAAAATAGTTTCCATTCACATGCCCCCATTAATCATCTTCCAGAGCTGCCACCACTTTTCTCCCCATGACTGTTTTATGCAGGTCAGACTGCTCCTCTCCCACCACTCTTTTCTCCAGCAAGAGTCCCCCTGGCGCAAGGCCAGCCCCATCAGTATTCTTTGCTAGCTCTATTGCTTCTCCCTCCCGCCAATGCCAAGGCCCAATACAGGTGGACCATTCCTCTAGTCCTTTTGTACTTTCCTGTCCTCCTTGAGACTAAACTGCTCCTTAGCTGCTGCATGTTGAGTACCCATCTTTGTCTAGAACTCAGGATGAGGGCCTTCTTTCCTAGTTAGTATTTGGTGCAGAATGATGTTACGATAACACTTCTACCTTTTTTTCTCCCTCTTGCATAAAAGATGATCTGTTTTTATTTTTTATTTTTTCTCATTTTAACTCGGGACCCCTCTCTTTGGTTCCTTTCACCAAATGTCTCTTACTCTTTTTAGCTTGAAATTGTTTTCCTTTCTCCCACTATCTATCAATTATTTAATATTACGCTCCTGCTAAACAGAGCTTCCTGTTACCCATTCATAAACCACTCATGCTACCACATCCTCACTACCTCGTTTTTGTCTGACCAACCTATTTCTCTCAAGCTGGTTCAAGCTGAGCTATTTCCTTTCTTTGCTTAGAGTATTCACTGGCATTCAAAATATATTCAAAATGTAGCTTCAATTATCCCTTCGATACAAGTGAGCCAAAATTATAACTTATAATTGATCTGTTTAAAATACGTGCAGAGCAATTAGCCTAAGTTCATCTGTAGGCTACTGTAAATTAAAAACAAAAGCATAAATCTCTGTGGTAAATAATATACCCAGATACTTAAAAGAATGACCACTTGTAAAGGAAGAAATTAGTTTTTTCCATTTGATGATAGTATGCTTAAACAATAGTATATGGCTTTCCCTAATATTAAATACTTAAAAAATTTACTTATGTAAATCAAATATTTGGCATCTTACTTTTTTGTTAATTTGAGTGTAATATAATGAATCTATATAATGCAAAGCCATCTGATTTTTAGATTTAATTTTTAAACTTCATGTAATTTTGAAATGAGATAGAAATTTATTTTTGCATTATTTACTTTGAACTGAAGCTATTTCCAGAGAGTTATTTAGTATCCTCTCCTTGTTTCCTATATGGGAAAAAAAACCTTTCTATTTCTTACTTGGTGAACAGATAGCATCAGATTATGTATTTATTGAATATGATTTATGGCTTTTCATTATAAATAAATGATTTTTAAACTTGTGTTGAACTGAGTAGTATGATAGAAAATACATTGATTCATTTTCTTGAGAATGTAAATCATGACAATTAATAGTCTTGTAAATTACTCATAGTAAATTTCCTTAATTTTTATGTTCAACAGCCATAATAATTATTGCTATCAATCACCAACATGATTATTTTAATAATTAATAAAATGTCAAATTTTTTATTTTTTAAAGTAAATTTTAATATGTTTTCATCAAGTAATATATATACTCTTTGTGTGGATAGATACATTATATTCACATGTTAAACAAAATGTTTTTTCAGACCTTCAGGAGGTGGAAAATACTGCCTTGGGGAAAGGAAACGGTATCGCTCCTGTAACACAGATGTAAGTAAAACCAAACTCTGCCAGGAAAAATTAGCTTACAAAAGTGGGGAAATTTTTAAATTGCAAGCTATTTGATCAGAAATCCGTGTGTGTGAGGGTCACTTGAATTTTCTAAATTGTTAATAATGAATGGAGCTGGCCTTTCCTCCATCATTTCAATCAACATGGGTCAAGAGGAAAGCTCCAGCACTAGGAGCAAGTATGTTCTTCCTCAACAGATATCAAGACAGAGGCACACATGCCCTGAACTGCCCTGCCCCACGACACTCACAACTTCACCACCATTATCTTTCTTGATTCCACAGAATTAATCTTATTATGCCCTTTATCCCATGTTATGTTTGTCACTGCAAGAAGCCCCAGACTCCCACATCATTTCTCATCTCTTGCCATCCAGTCAATAAGACTCTGTGTATCTCCTCTTCTGTTCTTTTTTCTATCCCTGTCCAATGACTGAAACTATTCTTTTATACTCTCAGGGATTCCAACTCCCTCATACCTGGACCTCTCTGATTCTTCCCTTTACCTTTTTGCTCTAATGGAAACTGGCTCTTCTCTGAAGATATTCCTTCCTTTATAGTTTCCAAACTGGGGGATTCTGTTTTCTCCCCTCAGCCTTGAATGACTAGGCCTAGAAGTGGATTGACCGTCTTCATATCTCATTATTCTTTCCAGATCATTCTTCCTCCCTCCTATCTAAAAACTGCAGCTTTTAATTCATGTCATTAGACTGTTAACCCACTATCCCTCACTTTCGTGCTCTCCAACTTTATTCTTATCTTAATACTTGCTGATTTCATAAATATGTACATGATTGTTCCAATATCTTCCCTTCTGGATTTTTAAGCATATAATCATATTTCTGTCTAAAAACAAACCAGAAAACCATGCCAGTTATTTTCCCATTTCTTTGCTCCTCTTTGAAACAAAATTTCTCAAAAGACTGGTCTATACTTACTGAATGCAGTTCCTCTCTGTTTATTTTTTCTAAAATTGCTCGTCAGGTTTTTCTTTCCATCATTCTACTGAAATGCTCTTGCCAAGTCACAGATGATCTCCATGTTGCTAAATCCAATATTCAATTCTGAATCTTCATCTTATTTGACTTTCAGTATGTTTCCAGGACACTACAACTTTTTGGTTTTTGTTTTGCCTTACCGCTTACTCCTCTTTCTCCTTTAGTGATTTCTACTGTTTACTCTGATTTCTTAATATTACCCAGGGATTAGCTGTTGGCCTTCCTCTCTGCTCTACCAATACTCATTTCCTTGGTGATCTCATCTAGTTTCCTTGCTTTTGATGCCATTTATTTGTCATTTTACCCCTAAATTTGTATATTCAGCCCATGGATTCTTCTTTCATGGATTGTAGGTCCATATTTTACTACTTGAATAGACTTTTAATAGTCATCTAATATTTAACATGTCCAAATGTTATCTCCCAAATATTTCCACAACCTGTACCTCCAGCAGTTTTTCCCATCTCAGATGTCAGCTCCATTTGGCTTAGGCCAAAAAATCCTGGAGTCTTTCTTCAGTCCTTTTTCTATCTGATTGCCTACATCTAGTTCCTCAGAAAATTCTGTTGGTTTTGCCTTCAAATCAGGTCATAGACACTTCTTGCTACTACCTTCACTGCACCACTCTAATCTGAGTCACTGCGTTTCACTAGATTACTTTAATCGCCTCTTAAGAGGATTTCTGTTTACTACTCTTGCCCCCTACGGTCCTCAATAGAGGAAGCAAAATAAATGAGATTATCCTTTATTTAAAACTCCTCAATGGCTCCCCATTTTACTTAAATCCAAAGTCCTTACAAAGGCCTGCAGTCTGGTCTTCATTGCTTCTCTGAACTCATATCTTACTGTTTTCTTCTTCAGTCACTCTATACCAGCAACTTGGGCCTCTTTCCTTAAACATGCCAGACATGGTCCGATCTTAGGGCTTTTGCATTGACTGTTCCCTTTGTCTTGTATACTCTTCTCCCAAAATATCTGCATTGCTGACTCTCCCACCTTGCCTTTACTCAACTGTCACCTTCGCATTGAGATCTAGCCTGAATACTATATTTAAAATTGCAGCCCTCCCCACTCACTGCAACTCTGGGCCTCCTAGTCTTCCTTACCCTGCTCTATTTTCCTACCACATCACCTTATAACACACTCTGTAGTTTGTTTATCATATTTAATTCTATTAAACTTATATCTTAGAGTAATTGTATATAGTTTCAATTACAATAATCTTTTCAAGTTACCAGCGTTATTTATTCAAAAAATAATTGAATGCCTACTGTATATTAGACTGTGCTGGAGTGGGAAAGACAATCTCCGCCCTTAAAGACCTTGTAATTTCTTTGGAAATTACTTAGGTGCAGAGAATCATAATATAGAGTGATAAGTGATATGAAGGAATGAGATGGGATGCTATATAGAATTGGCCTAACTATGGATTTAGGGTTTCTTCCCATAGGAAGCTAGAGATGCGAAGGGCAAATGAGAGCTGGTCAGAATAGAAAAAAGTGACAAGAGCACACTAGACAGAGGAAAATTAAGTGCAAGGCCTGGAGGTTAAGAAGTGTGATCTTTATCTTGAGGCATTAAGAAACCATTGAAAGAGCCTCAGATTCATGCTTTAGATGAGAATGGATTGGAGAAAGACAAGATTACAACAAAACAATAAACAAATCAAGAAAAATTTAAGAAAATTGGTAAGAATGATTGAAGCGCTGAGCCATGGGCTCTATACTAAGAATGACAGTGGAGTCCAAAGAAGGTTAATGTGTAGATAAGTAAGGACTTAGCTTCAAAAAGCCATAAAAATAGAAGGATCAGGATGATCCTAGGAAAAAGAGGATGAGGGAGATAGAAGGTGAGGAAATCAGAGAATGGAATGTATTTGAATTTAAGGAATGACAAGTGAGAATATTCTCAATGATGATAAATCTGGAGTGTGGCCATGCTTAACCTGAGTAGAGGTGAAGGAGTTTAAAGAGTAGTGAGTGGAGGGCATAGTCTTCCATGTGGATGTTGAAGTCATTAAGGATGACATTAGAACTCGGAGTATAGAATGAGACTGTGAATCTGGTATCAAACTCATTAATGAATAAGAGAAAGTGACCCTCATTAATTAAGCAAGATAGTAGCAAAGGTAGATAGTGATTTGGATGAATGGTATGAATCTCAGAGGAGTAGAGGTTTTATACAAGGGTAAAAGAATTGAATACCTGCTGTATGTCAGGCTGTTGGGTAGAGTGAGAAAGTCAAACTCACCTCTCAATTCTGAACTCATTTTATTATTCTATATTTGTAGGGGTGGGCACACCTTTAGGCCCTAACATAGGTATTATATACTGTAATATTAATAGCGTATGACAGGTAACAGAAAAGGAAAAAAGTGCCAGACATCTCAGGCTTGTTGCATTTTACGCATGAGCTATATGTTAGATGGTCAAATTGTAGAAATTGCTATTGGTGGGTTGATTCTTACTGCCTTTGTCTTCTGTTTCATCTTTCAGCAAATTATAAGGAGATACAGTTAAATATAAGGTTAACGTAATTACCTCATGGATTTGCAAATAATTAGTGATATGTTTTCCCTTAATCTTGACTCTACTAGTTCAAATTTGAGACAATTCAGCTATCACACTAAAATTTATTTTCATGCTATCTAAGTTAATGAAGTTTTCTGAGCATAATTTTGTGTAGGCTGGGGCCTGTTTTAATGTAGTATCCAATAGAATTTTCTTCAATGATAGAAACATTCTATGTATGCACTGTCCAGCCAGTATCACTAATCAGATTAGCTATTGAGCACTTGAAATGTGGCTAGTGCAACTGAAGAACAGAAATTTTTAGGTTTAGTTCATTTTAATTTGAATATCCACATGGGGCTAGTGGCAACCAT